>JAXQQM020081836.1:0-181742 GCA_034641835.2 Pinus albicaulis
ATTCATAAGCAGCAGAAGCAGAAGTTTGATTCCTAGAACACCACTTGTTTCACCTAGACCAAGAGCTAGTACACCTTCAACTCAGACCCACATTCCATCCTTTACTGATCCTGGACTTCTAGAAGACCTAAGATCAGATATTCCATTAGAGAAACCTTCACTTCATCCACTGAACCTGCCTTCGAAGAAGATCCAAAGACTTCTGTTAGGGACACAAACTTTTCCACTTCCACAGGAGAATCAACCATGGCAGAAGAAGGGGGAGGAGGAGTCTTTAATGGAGAACACACATTATTTGGAGGGGGTAGAGGTAGAGGTAGAGGAGAAGGAGGTAGAGGAGAAGGAGGTAGAGGTGCAGAAGGAGGAAGAGGTAGAAGAGAAATAGGAAGCTCTTTTGGGTTCCCTATAATAGATGAAGAAACCAACACAACCATGAAAAACATTTCACCCTCTGTCCTTCCAAACTTCTATGGACTTAAAACTGAAGATCCTGAAACCTTCCTATTTGAATTTGAAATCCTGTGTAGAACTTATGACTACTTACAAGATGCTAAAAAACTTAAACTATTTCCTTCAACATTGAAAGGAGCAACATTGAAGTGGTTTATGAGTTTGATCAACAGTTCTATTAGGACATGGGAAGACATGAAACAAGCATTTCTAGAGAGGTATTTGGATTATTTTATGCCGGTCAATCATAAGGAAGAAGTGTTTAAGATGTTACAAAAATAAGATGAAAACTTGGAAGATTTGTTGGAGAGATTTCATTACAACATCAAAAGAGAAAAAATGGGAAACCTAGATCAAGACACCTTAAAAGCTCTTTTGTTGAAAACAATTAGGGATGAATGGTTGGATATCCTTAACATGATGGGAAAAGGAGATATATCACATCTCACATTACCTGAAATATCTGAGTTATGTATCAACCTTTCAAGAGGGAAATCTAAAACTGTAAAAGGTCCAAGAGACCTGCTCTTGCAAGGGCAAGTAAGTCTGCTTCTGGGACAGTAAGTAGGTCAGAAATATGACATATGCTTGATGATTTCAAATCTGATATCGTAGGGAGTCTTAGTGAACAAATAAACACCCTTAAGATACAAAACAAACAAAAAGCTGAATCTGATGCCTTAGCAATCTTTTGTCCCAAATGTAGAAAGAAACATGCCTTGAGAGAATGCCCTTTGGATGTAAAAGTTGTAGAGACCTGTGTCATTTGTTCTGAAAAACATGAGACCAAGAATTGTCCTTCCCTTCCTGGTCTCAAAGTTGTCTTTCAAGAGGAAACTCCTACAAATTCCACAGAATCTCTCAATTTTGTCTCTAGAAGGCCTTGGCAAGGACCTCAAACACAAGGATTCCATGATCAAATGTATAATCAACCTCCACCTTCGAATTCTTGGCAGCAACCTTGGCCTCAATTTCAAAATCAATCTCAAGTTTGGGCACAAGGAGCACAAAGTCCCTATGGAAGATACTCTCAGTACTATCAGTATCCACCATCCTATCCACCATACCCACATTTTTCTCCTCAAAATCCTCGACAAAATTTTCAACAAAATCCTCAACAACATCATTGGAACCTACCACATCAAAATTCACCACTTCCATTACCATTTCCTCAAAAAAAAAATCAGTTACCTGCCCAACCCATACCAAACCCCAACAATAAAAATCCTCAGAACACATACATGATAGAAGGCCAATAGTTTCCAACCTATTTAATTACTCCTTTAGACCTTAGTGATGTTCAACTTAGGTCTGGAAGAATACTTGAAAAGAGGAAACCTTCTGTGATCATACAAGAACAAGATAATTCTGAGGAAGACTCTCTACAGGTGAATAAAAGTCTTGAAGAAGATACATATTTTCAAGACCCAAACACTGAAAAATTAAAGCAAAAAGATCCAATAATTTCAACTCCTGTATTAGAGTAGCCATCAACATCTACTTCTATACCTCCCTTTCCAGAAAGATTACAAATTGATAGAGGTGTAGAAAAACAAATTATGGTGCCTAATTATGATTTCCTAGATGAGCTAAGAAATGTTTGCATCAAGATTCCATTATTACAAGCCATCAAGGAAATCCCAATTTTAGCAAAGACAATAAAAGAGTTGAGCATGAAGAAAACAAGAAAAAGAATAAGAGAGACAAAGAAAATTCAACTGGCAGGAAAAATAGCAGACATTATGATGGGTAAGATTGCTATTCCAAAGTATCTAGACCCAGGAAATCCAGTTGTCAAAATTCACATCAATGGAATTGAAATCCAAAATACACTCATTGATTTAGGAGCAGCAATCAATATCATGAGTAGACAAATCATGGATAAACTGAAACTTCCTAATATTCTCTTTACACCCACATTATTACAATTAGCAGACAGATCTGTGATCAAACTTGATGGGGTAATAGAAGACATTCTAGTGTCCCTAGATTCTTGGGAGTACCCTGTGGATTTCATGATCCTAACTCCTAAGAATAATCTAGGAGGACATCCTGTTATATTAGGAAGACCTTGGTTGGCTACAGCTGATGCTTTTATTAGTTGTAGATCCGGTGATATTTACATCTCTGATGGTAGTTCAACTAAGAAATTCACTTTGTATCCTCCAGCTAGGACAATTACATATTTAGATGATACTCAATGGATAGAGGATGAAGAAGATTTACAACCTCTCTTCACAATTTCAGAAATTAGTGAAGATAATCAAATTCTGAATACTCTAGAAAACTTTGAATCCTCTCTAGAACACAAACATGAATCATTTCAAGAGGGATCCAATATTGAGTTTTTGTCATAAAGGCAGATGTCTCTTCATTCTATGGATAAATTGTGCAGCTCTACAAGTGAGATATTTCCAGGCAAAACTTTGAATATAAACAAGAACCTAGAAAAATCTCAACAAGAAGAGTTAGTCAAAGTATTACAGAGACATTCTTTTGCATATGCATGGGAATACACTGACATGAAAGGGATAAGCCCCAAGACTTGCACTCATCACATCTATATAGAGAAAAATTGCAAACCAATCAGACAACCTCAAAGACGGATGAATCCAAATCTTAGGGAAATTGTTAAAGAAGAATTGCAAAAATTGTTAAATGTCAATTTCATCTATCCCATTTCAGATAGTCAGTGGGTTTCTCCTTTGGTAATTGTGCCAAAGAAAAATGGAAAATGGAGGGTATGTGTTGACTACCGAGAACTAAACAAAGCTACTCTTAAAGACCATTTTCCCTTACCTTTCATATATCAAGTGTTAGATACATTAGCTGGCAAAAAGTACTTCTCATTCCTAGATGGGTTTAGTGGTTACAATCAAATCCAAGTAGCACTTGAAGATCAAGACAAAAACACATTTACCTGTCCTTGGGGTACCTATGCTTACCGAGTATTGCCATTTGGATTATGCAATGCACCTGCAACATTCCAAAGGGCAGTATTAGGAATTTTTTCAGATCTAATACATGATTGTGTAGAGGTATATATGGATGATTTCACAATTTATGGAAACACATTTGAAGAAGCTTTAGCAAACTTGGAAAAAGTTTTAAAGAGATGTCAAGAAGCAAATCTTTCACTTAGTCATGAGAAATGTTTCATGATGTTTACTGAAGGTATAGTTTTGGGGCATCATATTTCAGGGGATGGGATTAGAGTTGATGAGTCAAAAGTTGAAGTCATCTCTAACTTATTAATTATAAAAGAAATATGAAGTTTTAAAGTTATGAGATATTATGAGTTTATGAAAAAATTATGAGATATCTCATATTCAAATGCTTATAATGTTATGCAATTCAAATGAATTAATTGTAGTTCTTTAAAATACAGTATTAAGATACAAACACCTATTTTAAGGGGACCTAACTAGAAGTTACCTTTTCATATTTCAACAGATGCCTCAGATACAACTCTAGGAGAAGTATTGGGACAAAAAGACCTGATTCCTTATGCCATCTACTATACCAGTAAAAATTTGACTCCTGCAGAGTTAAACTATACTGTAACTGAAAAAGAGTTTTTAGCTGTTGTTCATGCCATAAACAAATTCAGACACTATATAACAAGCTATGAAACTTTTGTTCACACTGATCATTCTGCAATTAGATACTTAATGAACAAATCAATTACTAATGGCAGAGTCATAAGATGGTTATTGCTTTTACAAGAATTCAACATTACCATTCTAGATAGGCCTGGAAAACAAAACACGGTAGCTGATTTCCTATCTAGACTCCAAAACATCAAAGATGACACTCCAGTTGAAGATCAATTTCCTGATGAATATCTTTTTGCAATTTCTACTCAGACTCCTTGGTTTGCTGACATTGCTAATTATTTAGTTTCAAGAAAATTTCCTTCAATAATGAATGCAAGAGATAAAATAAAAATCATTTATGACAGTGCAAAATATTCATGGGTTGCTAATGAGTTGTACAAGACAGGTCCAAATTTGATCATTAGGAGATGTGTTCGGGAAGATGAGATGCCTGAGATTCTCAAAGCATGTCATGATGAACCTTGTGGCAGACACTTTGCTGATAAGAGGATAGCCTATAAGATCCTTCATTTAGGATATTATTGGCCATCCTTGTTTAAAGATGATAAAGAGTATGTCAAAAGGTGTGACAGTTTCCAAAGGGTAGGGAAACCTTCTCCTTCAGGTGAGATGCCATTACAACCTCAGGTACATATTGAACCTTTTAAAAAATGGGCTTTGGATTTTGTAGGACCTATTAGTCCTCCATCAAGACAAAAGAGATATATATTAGTTTGCACTGATTATGTTACCAAATGGGTAGAGGCCAAACCATTACTTTTTGCTAATGAAGCATCTGTAGTTAATTTTCTTTTTGAGGATATTTTTACTCGTTTTGGTGTCCCAAGGGAAATTGTTACAGATCAAGGAGCTCAATTTACATCAAGGCTAGTGGAACAAATGAGGGAGAGGTACAAAATCAGGCATAGAAAATCTACTCCTTATCATCCACAAGCAAATGGTCAAGTGGAATCTACTAATAAGGTCATTGAAGGAATCCTAACAAAGACTATTCATTTACATAGAAGAGATTGGGTAGATAGGCTTCCTGAAGCCTTGTGGGCCTACAGAACTACATGGAGAAACACAACGGGTCATACTCCTTATGAACTTATTTATGGAAAGAAAGTTTTGTTTCCCATAGAGTTCCAGATTCAAACTTTCAAAATGGTAGTTCAGCTAGGACTTGATTTAACAGAGGCACAAAAGCATAGATTGGAGCAGATTAATGAATTGGATGAGATCAGACAAGATGCAGTTCAGAAAACAAGTCTAGTCCAACAGCAAAGGACTAAATGGCATGACAAGTACATCAAAGAGAAGAAGTTCAAAGAAGGTGACTGGGCTCTCTTGTTTGATTCAAAATTCAAGGATTTTCAAGGTAAATTTCAAACACATTGGCTTGGGCTATATGAAATTGTTAAATTTTTTGACAATGGAGTAGTAAAAATCAGGACAATAGATGAAGAAGAGGTCACTTTTCTTGTGAATGGTCATAGATTGAAGCTGTATCACAAACCACTCTCAAGAGAAGAATTTGTCAAGAAGCTCTAGGAAAACGGTGATGTGAAGTTAATGAAGAAGAATCTTTCTTCTTCATCAACTTGATTAATTTTTCTGAAGTCATTTCTTTGAAAAAATAAATAAAATAATAATAATAATAATAATAAAGTATAAACATGAAAACCAATCACTGATTGTCATGTTTATACAGAAAAGATAGGGTGAAAATCAGAGTCTTTTTGACACTATAACTTTTCCATTTTTTTTTTGCAAGCAGCTGTTACAAAATCATAAGTTCAGATCCATTGCACTTATGATCCATCTCATTTCATTTCATTCCATTTACTTATCCATCCATACTCCATTTCATTCATTTATACTTCACTTCATTCCATATTTCATTCATCTCATTCCATACTTCATCCACCTCATTTCCATATCAAAATTTAAAGTTTGATGTTTTTCTGCAAATGAATAACACATGTCATGGATTGCAAGCCATTTCCTATATTCTTCCACTCCATTTCATAAATTATAATCCATCCCACTCCATCGATAAAAATCTTTCATTTCAAATCCTATACCCGATCATCATCTAAGCGGTTAAAATGCTGAAGTGATTGATTTTCTCACGTCACCCAGCCAAATCATTTAATGATGATTTTTGAAGCCGTTGTAAAAAAATCTCCGCAGTCTTTTCACTCATTGATTTGTTTTCTTCACCTCACTTCGTTAACTCGTTCCGTAACCACTCCCTATTACTCCATTCCGTAGCCAGCCCTTCATCATTTCATTTTGCAAAAAAAAGGTATCTCTATCACCATGAGCAGAGGTATATCAGTTTGAAATTTGAAGCCACTATCACCGTGAGCAGAGGTATATCAGTTTGAAATTTGAAGCCACTGTCACCATGAAGCAGAGGTATATCAGTTTGAATATTGAAACACTGTCACCGTGAAGCAGAGGTATATCAGTTTGAAGATTGAAACACTGTCACCGTGAAGCAGAGGTATATCAGTTTGAAGGTTGAAGTCATTGTCTCCGTGAGCAGAAAAGAATACTAATCTGAAGATTGAAGAAGAAATTATGGGCCTCATCGTGAGAACTGAACCAGTGGGCACAAAATACCTGGAAGGATACCCTCAAAGCAGAGAAATGTTGCAACAAGTAGGATGGCTGCAATTCCTTGAGAAATTTGATGGCTTCCATAAAGAAGTTACTAAAATGTTTGCAAGGTCATTGAAAGGAGCCGAGGTTGAAGTTGGAGATGTTAAATTCACTGTCACAGAAGTTTTTATTGCAGAAGCAATAGGATTGCTTAGACATGGAGAAAGATGGTTTAAGAACAGAGAATTTCATAATGAATCATGGAAGCAAATCCTCAAATCACCAGGTATGGATGTCACTGTGTTTAAAAAGGGAATTCCAAGCTTTGCATTAAAGAATAAATGGAGAAACATATTGCTCATTCTACAAAAATTTATCACTTGTGAAGGTAGATATGGTACTTTTTATGTTTACCATATTAGGTTGATAATGCATTTTCTGGAAGAAGAGCTTAATTTGCCCTATTTCTTGCTTCGAAGTTTAAAAAAGATGGCTTCAAGTATTCAAAGGAGAATCCAATTCCTAGAAACAACTCTATATCATCATGGCTTGGTTAAGATTCTAATTGAACACCATTTAGCCAAAACAAAAGATACTTGGGATAATTTCTTGGTAAGAAATCACTTTGAGGAACCAAAAGAGCCTTCACCTGAACATCAGCCTACAAAGAGAAGCAGAAAATGGAGAGCCTCTAAAATTGAAACTGATAAAGCAATTCAAGATAGCAGTGAAGAAATAATCTCTGAGAAGTTGACCCAGATTAAGAGACAGCTTAAGGAAGAGAGGGTAATCAGAAAATTTGCCATAGAAAAAGGAGAGGGACCATCCCAACCGAGAAGAAGCCATAGACTCGGGGGGAAACTAAGGAAAACAAAAATCAAACAAACCGGGGTGATAAACATAAAAGATGAGGAAAAATCTATTGAAGAGGATGTTGAAGAAGATTTTGATGAAGAAGCCCCAAAAATTGACCCTGCACAGCAAGAAATTTATAACTATGTTGAAACATTGGAAAGGAAAGCTTCAGAGAGTAGAGATAGAACCCCTAGTCCTCCACTGTCCGAAATAGATGTGTTAAGAAGAGATAGGTATGAGCTGGAAGTACTTAATAGACATATCAGAACTGAGAATGATATTCTGAAGGAACAAGTCAAACTCAAAACCAGTATGAACTCAACCCTGTCTCTACAAATGGACAAAGTGGAAAAGGCTAATGAAAAGTTGAAAAAGACGAACAAGAAGTTAATCAGGGCACTTACCAATTTAAGGTTCAAGTTAGTCATCAGGAAGCCTAGAAGACCTTTAACTTCCAGGCAAAGAAGAAGAAGAGGGTTGGATGTTCTTGCAGAAGTCTCTGAGTTTATGAAATAAGTTGCATGAGGACATGCAAGAAGTCAGCAATGGGGGTATGTTGAGCCCCAAGACTGTTCTTTATTTCATCATACTTCACCCCATTTTCCTTTGACCATTGTTATCCCAGGCCCAAATGATCAATGAAATTAGTTAAAATTTCTTTTAGAATGAATATCATGGCTAACTTGCTAAGTTTTGTGATTTTGTCATTGTAATGCATTTTGAACTGAAACTAGCTACAGAATGTAGACATTCCGTAGCTAACCGCCAATTCTGCAGCTGTCTTCACGTTCAAGTATGTTCCAGGTGTCCTCTAAGGAAAAACCACACATGGGTATATTCCACATCATGTCATGAACGTTTGTTGCTCACCATGAAGAATGAACTGAATTCTGGACGTGGTTTTGGACGTGGGAACTCATACAAGGAAGCAGACTCCTAATAGGACAAGGACAGTCCAGATGTCCCTTGTCCCTTTACGCTGCCATCTTTAGAGTTCTAGTACGATTTTGATATGAAAATACAATGATCCCCATATTGTTGCAAGTTCTGTTATGAAGATTTGTTATAAATGTACTCGGGAAACCGAGAGACAGTCTAGATTTGGATTAGATTTCGTGGATTGACTGCTATATTTCTGAAGACCGAGAATACTCTGTTTTAAGTTATTTTCCTTTAATGAAGAAGACACCATTGCTTTGAATGCGTTGAGTTGATTTTGAGTTAGATTCCGTCTGGTGGTAGAGGGCCCCTGCCTCCTGAGCGGCTTTACTTTCGTAATTTAGATAAGTATCTTAGTTTGTTTTCACGTTTTTGAAGTTTGAGTTCATAGTTAATTTCATTAGTCACTATAGCTATACTTGTTCTAAGAAACTCTTCCAAAAGATCATGATAATGAATGAGAAATGGCTATAGTGTTATAGATTTTATTTGCAATTCCTTTTGTTCATTATCACAGTTGAACTTATTCTAGTAAACTCTTCCAAAAAATCATTATGATGACTAAGGCATGACTGTGATACTGAAGGTTTCAGTTGTTTACACTAAGTAGCATAGCTGATCTTACTCTTAAAACGCTCTTCCAAAATATCATAACAATGGGTAGGAAATAGCTGTGATGTCTTAGTTTTTAATTGTAATTGCTTTCAGTTTTCATGTTTGCATTTGCATTGAATTGTACAGCCAGGATTTTTCTAACAAGCTCTTCCAAAATACCATTCATGATGAACGAAATAGGCTGTAGAATCCCATAGATTAATTGCATGATAACTTAGTTAGGGCACTCCAGAGTCAAATTGCATTTAATTCATGCTCTGTTATTTCGTTTCAAGTTTGATAATGGCTTGTTAGTTTAGCACTGTTTATTGTAGACTAGTGACACCTTAGTTCAGTTCCAGCTTAGCTCACTGTATTTACATTCCAAGATTAGTTGCCATCCATTTCATTTTAAATTGCATTAGTTGTTAAACTTAAACACCACAGTCTTCATTATTTACAAAACTTCTTTTGTTCCAAACCTATATTAAATCATAATCATCTGGACAAAAGACAGTATCAGTCCAAGGCCTGGAGTACTTTTGCAACCTTTCTACCATTTCACAAACAAAGCCTTTCCTCAAAAGACTATTCTAAAAAGAAATCTATAACTTTTGAGTAAGGTGTAGTGGTGTTAAACTAAGTTGTAGAATAGAATTAGGAGCTAGTTTTAGAGTAGAGATCTTATGATGTTACAAATTTTCTTTTCCAAATCTGTTTCAACAAACCTTTAATCATGGATGAGATGTTGTATCATTATAAGTTGATTGTTCAATTGTTTAGTTAGGAGAATTTTTACACTTAGCTGCCCATTTCTCAAGCTCTTCCAAAATACCTTTAATGAAAGAATTGGACAAGTTAAGTTCATGTTGTGATTTATTTTCTTGAAGTCATTATCAAGCTTTGTATTCTGCTTAGTCATAGTTTAGGTTTGGTTCTGTTTCAGTCTTTGCATTTGTCATTTTTCATTCATAACTTAGGCTTTGCTTTGTTTTTAACCAGTAGCTTCTTTCCACCAGCATTTAGTTCTTTTCCTTGTGAACATAAAACCATCAAAAGACCAAAAACATCATAAAACACTAAACACAATGCAGTAAGAAACAAAGACCTAGGCACATACAGTGCACCTCACTTCATCAGTTTACCAACCCTGGTTGACAATTAAATGAACTCAATTTAGGAGACTAGGTTGAGCCCAAACAGTCATCTTAACTGGCTTATAATTTGGATTGGGTGGATTTATCCCCCAGAATGTATTTTTAATCACATCCTATCATTAGTCTTGACTATTATATGAAGTCATAACTTCTGGATGTTGAATCAGATTATCATCTCTACGTGATATGATTGTAATGACTATTATATGAACTGTTAATGAAACAACTTTTTTTTCCTCTGAAAAAAAACTTTGTGTTCTGTACATTCAAATTAAAAAATGGATGTATTCTTTACAAAATTTCAGAGTGAACATGATAACCACATTTTAACCTCAATTTTTGACGAGACTTTGAACATAGGACCGATCTCATGCAACCAACCACCTGTTGCTTAAGTCACGTTAGGAATGGTGATGGAGCATAGACTAATTGTTGGCTTGCCTAGCTATCATTTAGGGAGCGAAACACGAGATTTAAAATCATAACAACTTTCACCAAATTCATGTGATTTGATTCGAGGAGTTTAAGTTGATGAGAAGTTCCATATGAGGGGTGAGTCCATGAAGTCACTTCTCAATTTAGCTTGGCGAAATTTTTAAAACATATTATAATTTAGGCTATGAAATTCGATGTGGCTATTCAAAACATAAGCTTGTTCTTGAATAAAATTGGGGAATATGATCGTGCCCTTGGTTGCAAGTAGATGTTAGTTTGTATTTGGTATTTGTTTCAAAAATATATTCATAGTTTTTGAACTAAGGATATGATATCGTTTTAGATCACTCAACAGTTAAAACAATGTGTGGCTGGAGTAATGTGGTGATGGAATGTTGAGCTGGCGTAGTGTTTCTAACTCAAAGGAGGCATTGGAAAACTGGCAAAGAAAATTGCATGAAGTGAGCACTCGAAGGTGCGCCCACCTTGCCAGGGTAGTGTGCTGAATAGGAACAAAGGTGCATATCTCACCCCGCTTTGATGGATTATCCAAAGTAAAAAAAATTGTGTAGGAATTTGAAGACTGGATACTTGAGCAAGTGAGGGTTCCCGTAATGGATGTTGTGCTATGTGCAACCCCAACTAGGTGGCAGATTGCGCATAAAAGTTAGATCAAGGGAATGTAGCAGTGTAGAGAGTGGTTGTGCGATAGGTTTGGGAAAAATTATGGAGTCCCCGGAGTTAAATACTAAGGAATGGAATTCCAAAGGACATACTTAAAGTGGTGTGTTGCAGTCTAGACTAGAGGACATGTACTGCAACAGAAATGGGTGCACCGATTTGTACATACATTGGACACTCTCCCTCTGAACTAGTATATTGAGTTGGTGGTTCATCGAGGAATAGTTGAATGGAACGAAATGGTGCAAAGTTTCAAGGCTACCTTTAGTTTCAAAGAAGATAAACTAGCACTCAACAAGGCCCTAAAGGTAGTGCGATGGAAGATATTCACTGTGGGAGAGCTGACAGTGCCAAGGAATATACCATTATGTCTAGCACACAAGCATTTGTAGAAGATACAAGAATTTATCAAACGTTATAATGTAGCGGAGCTGGGAGAGGATGATGATGATCCCATGAATATACAAATTCCAAAAGTTGAAGGGGAGCATCTAGTGAGTGGACCACAATTAAAATCAACCAAATACGCGCAACCTATAAAAATTAGGATGGTGACTATTGGGAGAAAGGAAAATCCTAAAATGGTAGTTATAGGTGATTATTGGGATGATGAAATAGTAGAAAATGTTTTTTTATTTTCTATGGAAGTACCAATATTTGTTCCCCAATGCATTCAAATAAATGAAAGGAACTATAAGAGAATTGGGCGAGATGACAATATTGTTGAATTGGTTGAATATGATATATAAAGAGAAGGTTAATCATGAATTGGACAAAATGTTACAAACATGAATTATTGATCTCGTAGAAGAGTCAGAGTGGATCAACCCTATGGTAGTCCATAACAAGAAGACATAAGAAATTAGAATCAGTGTATAGGTCCTATGAAAGTTAAATGAAGCATATGCACACTACCCCTTCCCTACTCCATTTATTGATGAGATAGTAGAGAATACGGGTGGACAAGAAGCCCTTTTGATTTACTGATGGATTCTTTGGTTATCACCAGGTAAATATTATAAAGGAAGATCGATATAAGACCACCTTCATGATAAAGTGGGGGTGCTTTCAATATACAATCATACCATTTGAGTTTACAAATGTGCTAGTTATTTTCACTCGCATAGTCCTCGCAACTTTTAAGGAATTCATTCATAAGTTTTTAGAAGTCTATCTAGAGGAATGGATTTTGTTTAGTCTCTTATATAAGTACATTACGATTTTGTGTCTAACGCTGGATAGGTACAAACAACTACAAATTTCATTAAATATATATAAATGTATATTATTTGCACCTTTTGGTATTCCACCACAATCTAAGGTTTTTTGGTGGATCCAACCAAGATTGTGGTGGAATTAGATCTACCATCCACTACATGGTTAGGTAGTTGTGGTCTATCATGGGGCATATAGGGTATTATCAAAATTTTATGAAAGGTTATGCTCAAATCACTTCCCTTATGGAGAGGGTGTTGAAGAAAGAGACCAGGTTCTAGTGGGATAAAAAATTTCCACAAGATTTGGACAGTTTAAAGAGTAACTAATTATTGTGCAAATTATAGTGTTCCCAGATTGGTACAAGAAGTTCCCTATGAATGTTGATGCTTCATCGATTATACTAGGCGTGATTTTAGCACAACTTGGGGAGGGAGAAATAGATCATCCCATCTCTTTTTCCAACAGGAAGTTTTCCACAACTGAGAAAAAATACACCATAATGGAGAGAGAGGGACTTGTGATGGTGCATGTACTTCCAAATTTTAGACATTACCTGCTAGGTAACAAGTTCAAACTATACACAAACCATTTTGTGTTGAATTACCTCATCAACAAGCCCATGTTGGGTGGGAAGATTTGTAGATGGTTCCTTTATTTATAGGAGTATGATTTTCAAGAGGTGGTCAAGCTTGGTTGATTGAACAGGCGACCTGATCATTTGTCACACTTGAACATTGGAGAATATGCATATAATTTAGAGGAAAATTTTATAGATGTGCATCTCTTTGGTAATTTTGACTATGTTAGATTATTATTTTGCATATATTGTGAGATTTTTTAGCACATGGATGGAACCAGAAATGTATACAGTCACATAGAAGAAGAAATTCATGGTAAAAGTGGTAGATTATCATCTCATCACGGGATGCTTATACAAGTTGGGCCTAGACGAGATTTTGTGTAGGTGTGTGTTGGAGCATGAACTACCCATGATACTGATAAAAATAAATGTAGGTCTCACTAGAGGAAATTCTGTAGGAGAGGCCATGATACAAAATATATTTTGCATAGAGTTATGACGGCCTACTCTACATGGTGATGCCAAATATTTTTGCAAATCTTGTGACATATGCCAACAAGTGGGGAAGACTTGCTCAAGAGATGACATGCCCTTGGTTCCCAATAGCTCACCCTACAACCATTTGATAAATGGGAAATTAATTTTTGGGCTCGCTTAACCCACCAACAAGGATAACTAGTGTGTGGTACATAATCACTGTTATTGATTATTTGACTAAATGGGTGGAAGCCATGCAAGTAAAAGACTATAGCATGGATACAACTGTGTGTTTATTATTTGATAATGTAGTGACCAAATTTGGGTGTCTGAGGATCTTGATGAGTGATCAAGGAACTCATTTATTCAGCAATACCATTGCAATGCTCATTGAGGAGTTTCAAATTTACCATGAGAAGAGAACTCCCTACCATCTACAAGCTAATGGTACAATGGATGCCCTTAACAAAATATTGGAGACAACACTTACTAAGGTATGCATGTACAACACCATGATTGGGATTTGAGCATATTAGTGGTTTTATGGGCATATAGGACCACATGCAAGAATTTGATTGGAAAAGCACCTTTCCAATTAGTGTATGACCAACATGTAGTAAGCCAATGGAATTTTTGGTACCTAGCTTGTGGATTGTGGCAACCATGTAGTGAAAAAACTTGCGTAGTGGAATAGAGATAACAAGAGATACTACAGCTAGAGGAAGATCACGTAGTAGCCATATTTCACTAGGAAGTGCAAAGAGAAAGAGAGAAAGTGTGGAATGATAAAATAATTAGACAAGAGACATTTTAGCTTGGAGATTTGGTGTTGTTGTATGACAAATTTTTTGAAGTATGCAGGAATATTCCAGATGCATTGGTTGGGGTCTTATATAATCGAGCGAGTGACATATGTAAGAGTTGTGCAACTGAATAATCTGGATGGTGCTCCATATGAAGGGTTTATAATTGGAGATGGTTGAATTTTTACAGAGACATGTTGGCTCCTATGCGCTAGGTGTAAGGAGACAGGAAGAGCTCTGCTCTTTTGTGAAAAATAAAGTGTGTTGTTTATGAGTTAAAGTTAAATTTGTAATATTTGTTAGAACTAATGAATAGTGGTTACTCTATGTTTTTAGGAGTAGGAGTTGTTAGGTAGTTGCAAAATAAGTTACACTACGTTCATACATGGAACACTGCGCATCGGAGGGGGTTCCACTTAGTATCAGCACTAGAGTGTACAATGTGAAATGTTGGGGGCCTATTCTATTAATAGTGGATGCCGCCAGATAAATTTTGATGTCTAAAATGGGCCTCCTAAGGAAATCATAAAATAATAGTTGAAATAATAAAATAAGATTAGATTACATCATCTAGTTTTAGAGGGAAAAAAGAAAAAAACTACTTTTTCAACTTATCTACCTACTTTTTTACTCAAAGTTCAAGCGAGAGCACTCATTAGATGCGTAATTTAATTCCTCATCCAAGGAGTACCCATGCTGCATACTTTTGATGGACCTTGATACATGAAAAATGAGAAATACATCAAAAAATGTGATTGCAATCATGTTTTTCATGTATTTCTCATTTGTTGTATATCAGGGTCCATCGAAAGTATGGAACAAGCATACTCCTTGGATGAGAAATTAAATTATGCATCCAACAAGTGATACAACTAAAAATTTGAGTAAAAACATAGGGAGATAAATTGAAACTACAAGTTGAAAAAGTTTTATTTTTATATTTTAATCTTTTTACTTTTTTACTCCAAAAATGGTGAATCATCCCCCATGGTTGAAATCATCATCTTGAATCCTATTGGTTCTTAAAAATTTGATTTTAGTTGTACATTTTTGTTTTGAGGCCCATTTTAGGACTCAAAATTTCTCTAATGACAGTTGGACGATTAACAAACCGGTCAGAAACCAGTGACATGGAACATTATTGGTATAGAACTTGGCAGAATCGTGTCAATGGTAAATGAGATGAACATTTCATAATTACTAAGAAAGGCGAGTAATTATTATAAAAACCACCATCATCAAGGAATGATCATGGTTGAAAGTAGTGTTGGTACAACCGACAGACAATGCAAGGATGTCAAGGTAAGTGGTAGATTGCCTTAGATTATGCCATCAAGATGAAATGTTGGTTTGAGTGGGATAGTTATGAAGACAACCACAAGAAGAAAAAAATTTGTGCATGTGGCCCATTTGTGTAGTTAGATGATTTGAGAGTGAAAGGTCGAGAGAGAAGTGTAGGTCAGAGCTCATGCTCAAAAGAGATGACACAAACCAAAGTTGAGAGTCAAGAATTAGGGTATCAAACCTAGGAAAACACATTGCAGAGTGATGCAGAAAGAAATAAGGTTGCTAAGGCAATGGAAACCATAGTTGAAAGTTGAAGAATCATGGGAAGAAGCCATGTTACCAAGGATAGAGGGGCCAAAGATAGCCTAGGAGGATACTAGTACAGGGCCAAGCTCTAAGACGGTTGGGTCATCGATGGAAGTAGGCTACAAAGAAGAGCCCTAGTATATTCCACCAAGAGAGAAAACAACCCCACCTGTCTTAATCCCTCACGACATGAAATATTCAGTGGAGATAACTCCTCTTTCACTTGGTGTTCAAAGTGAGGGAAAAATGTGAATTCATCTTCAAATGTTGAATTATTTTCCCAGGTTTACACGACTACCTATAGTGTGTGGAGATGGTCGATTTTGGGGTGACTAGAGTGAAGCCACAAGATTGGGCTTGAAAACTATAGAAAATCAATATTCTTAGTCTATTTTTTATTGATTTTTTTGGAAGGGGAACTAAGTTGGACATAGTCATCAAAATTATATTGGCCTACATCCATGGAGGCTACCTTTGACTAGACAAACTAGTGTAGTTGACTCCTACTTTGATTCATGAAATTACTGGTATTCCCATGGAAGGAAACAACCCCAAATCAGTAATTGCAGACAAAAATCTTGTCGTGGTTGTGGCTATAAAGTTTCTCAATTTAACGACCATGCCACTAGCATATAAAGTGTTGTAGATATGAAGAAAAGATGAAGTTATGAAATGCACCATCATCATAGAAAACCAGTGTGCAAAGGAAGACAAGATGAGTTGGACATCATACTTTCTGAAACAATTACAACATGACTTCCTGGATACACAAGAAAATAATGTAGAATTCCACTATCCTTAGTTATTGATACTCATAAATTTGGTAGCCCGGGAAAAGCAAAAGGGATTCCATGTAATAGAAAATTTGTCATGACCCATAAAAGTGGCTCTATTCTAGAACCTATGGGCCTCCAATTATGTGGAATGGAAGAAGGACAACATGATTATGTTCTACATATAGGGGGATATGTTGCTTGACACCATCTAAAAGGTCCCACATCTTCTCGAGGAAGTCGTGGTAAAATTCAACAACATTGTTGTGTTTAAGGATGAACCACATTATATTTGGGCTATGTCGCATAGAGATGAAGTCAAGCACATGGAAATATTGATAGACACTAAACTAGATGTCGATAAAATATCAAGCAGTGAAGAGACCAAAAGATATTAATTAGATCAATAACAACATGAAGGTTACTCCCCTGTTATTCCCAAACAGGAACCATGGGAAGAATAACCAACACATTTGAAAGAAGTGAGACGAGGAAAGAAGAGGATAGTGAGGAATAGTGCAGGTAGTGGATCTACCAACCAGACTAGAAAGAAGCAAAAGGAATTGTCTTTCCTCTCTGGTTCAACCCATGTTATTAGAGGAAGATTTCAAAAAAATAAGTGAAAAAATCGAGGAGGTCACCAAGGAAAGGTTAGATAAGATGCAACAAACAATGGGCGAATTGTGTGAAGGGTTGGTGGTGCAAGAACTTTCATCAGAGCCCATGAATCCATTCTGAAATCTGAATACCACTCCCTTGAATCCATGCAGATGCCTCCTTCATAGGGGGGCAATAAGAAGGTATTGTGGCTTTCCACTAGAGATTTCGAAATTCTTGAAGAAAGAGTCCAACAAAGAATAACAACAACTACACAGGTTAACTTAATGCTTTCCTAGTTGACTCTGGATGGTCTACATTTGCCGCAACACAATATTATGCAAGAATTACAAGATAGGGTAGCATCCACCATTACAGAATTGGATCATACAAAGGTAGCAAATTAACAGTTACAATAAGAGAAGAAATTAGCAACAGACAGTGAAAATAAATGTCATGTATCACTAGGGAAAGTTTACAGGGAGCTCATGGGTGATCATGTCGAAGACACTGCCCCAGGTGAGGGTTTTATGGGAAATATCAGTGAGGTTATTCAGGGCCTCAAGGCACAAGTATATGAGTTTACAGTGTAGTAGAAGCCACCAACTCCACCAAAAGAGTATGAACAAAAAGCTTTGATTCAACATGCCAGATATAAATACCACCAACTAGATGAGTATGAAAAATATTGTCATATTATGGTTGAACAGGGGAGTCAACTATGGAATGTTTTTATTTAGGCTCCACCACCATAGAACTTACTGACAAGATACTAAGGGCTGAAGAGAGTGCCATAAATTGAGCAAAGTATGGGTGGAATGGGTAAATTTATGGACAAGCGAAGTGGTACACAGGAAAAGATGCAAATTAATAAGAAAATTTATAAACTCTGAGAAGATAGGAAATTGTGGTAAAAACTCTAGGAATATGCACTAAAATTTACATATAAGTGTGGTGAATTGTTGATGATAGTGAAACAGACAAGAAGCGAGCACGTTGGGTAGTCACAAAGGATCCGACCACCATAATAATACATAGCTTAATTAGGCAAGGGGAATATATTGTAACCGAAATAGAGGCGCAGAATAAGGACTTATGAGTTTCAAAGCAGGTCAAAAAATTAAATATTTCTTTTCAGAAGACAGACTGAGTGGCTCAGGACGAGTGAAAATTTTATGTTGGGGGTCTATTGGAGGCAGATTGTTTTTCAACTTTTTGGTAATAGTGCAAGGGACCATGCAGAGGAGATTTGTGCATAAGAAGACTATCCAACACACTATAGAGAGTCTAGAACGAGAAAGGGGATGCAACACAGGGAGGCACTGCACGTGGAAGTTTGAAACATCAAGCAGGCGAGGACACGTGCAAGTAGATCTTAGTATTTAGGATTTTTAGATGACTGCAAAGGAGAGGAAGGTATCCATGGAAAAGGAATCAGAATATATTTGTATAGGGGGAGAAATCGGTAGAGTGGTAAACAAGTTGCTAGCAAATATTTCCAACATGCACTATTTGGTAGTTGAACAACATGGGATAGTTTGAAGTTATCACAGAATATCTAAACTGTCAGTTGATGTGGATGACAACTATAATGGAGGAGAAATGGGTTGAGGAGGATCGAGAAGCTAATCAAGGATATTAAGAATAATTTTCTATCTTAGTTCAGGGGTTGGCCAGAAGAACAAAGAGTCACTAATGTTGTATCTTTAGTGAAGTCGTTTTTAGTGATTATAGTCAGTCATTCTTATTTATTTTGCATGTTTGTAGTTGTTGTGGAGCATATGTGTATATGAGACATGTTGTGTTAGAGTCAATAATGTTTTTCCTTGTAAATGTTGATGTAATGTGTTACTGTTGGATTTAATAAGGTTGATGATTCAGATTGAAGTGATTGTCTAGTGTAGCACACCACGCATGTTTCCTCATTTTGAAGTAATGAAATATCAATGGATTGATCCCATATATGTTTCTGTATGAATGTGTTATTTTATCAATATTGCCTCGAGATTGATTGTATAACTTTATAATGTGGATTCAATACTCATTAGTTTCCTACGTAATAGGAGGAGTTGACAGTGTTATTATATTTTTGTCATGTTAATATTGTGGATGTTTGATGGCGAATTGCTTAGCTACAACTGAGGATGTTGTTATGAATGAGACACTTCTACCATAATGTCTTTGTAGGTAGTGAATAACAATTCAAACAGTTAGTCTAATAACAGGTGAAGTCCCACGTGGCATATAAACTCGAAACAACTAGGTTTTTGACTTAATTTATTCAAAATTTATAATTTATTCATAGAAATGCAACAATCCCATCTCACTATGGAAAATCGGTTCCAATAGTACCCCATAACACAATAAAATATAATAATTTATGGTATAATTATGTAAGAGGTAATTTAACTATTACATGTTTCCATATTTTTATTTAGAATATAAAGATACAATATTTGAGTAAATTATAAATTTTAATTATTTAAAAGAAAAAATACATTTTTAAATACCTAATTGAATTCAAAGTAAAAGAAAAATAAACTCTTGAAATATTCAAGTTTTATAAAATCACACAACTATAATATAAAATTTCAAAAGAAAAATTTACACAATTACAATTTAAGACTCCAAAAAATTAAGAGAAAATTTATAATAAAATTGTATAAAATAATTGCTAAAAATATAAAATAAAATAAATCAAAAAGAAAAATCAAAATTATAATTATACTTAAAATCATAATCATACTTATAACGATTAAACTCACACTTGTAAAATGAAAAATAATGTCAATTAACTTTTCAACTGATTCACCTTGCAACCATTACTTTTTTTCATGAAATAATATATAAAATGAAAAATAACAACAATTAACTTCCAACTAATTCACATCTCGACGATTGCATTTTTTCCAAAGGGACAAGTGAAATAATGGAAAAGAAAAGAATCAATGTGACACTGTGACCATTACCTTTTTTCGAAGGGGACAAATGAAATAATTGAAAAGAAAGAATAAATGTGACAAAAGTCATGTGCACTTATCATTATAGAGGAATAACCTTTTTTTGAATGTTGGAAAAGTTTTAATTTTTAATTTGAATTTAAATTAAGAAAATCACTAAATTATCTAGAATTATTTTTGTTGTGTAAATTGTGATGTATTGTTAAGAATGGTTAAGAGTATATGTTTTTTTATAAAAAGTTACAGGTTTAAAATATGAGGTAGGGTATGTATACTTTTGTAGATTTAGTAGTTAAATAGTCGAAAAGAAGTAGGTCTCTTATCTCACAAATATAAAAATTTCATACATTAATTTAGTATCTCGCTTGATTGTGATCTTAAAATTAAATAATAATGTTAAAAACTATTGTTATAATTATATAATACTTATTAATTTAGATGAAGAAAAAATATAAATAATAAATTTATTATTTATTTTTTTATTTACATAATATTGTTTAAATTTTAAAATAAAATTTATATAATTAAAAAATATTTTCTTTAATACTTTATTGATCAATATATTTAATGTTGTATGGTAGCCTTTTCCAAACCTGACAGCATTTGTATGATTTTCTAATCTTCTCATTGGATTGTTTAGGCTATTAAGGATATAATGGAGGTGGCAATGTTGGTTGTTCCATTTAATGTTAGTTGTTTTTAATAATTCTAGATTGAGTTATTGTGTTATTAATAAAATGTCAATATGACCATGCCCTTATTTATAATGGTTGATGTCTCTGGAGATTTGCACCTGATAGGTGAATAATTCTAAATTGAGTTATTGTGTTACTGATCAAATTGGCAATATGACCATGCCCTTATTTATAATGGCTAATGTCTCACGAGATTTGCACCTGATAGGTGAAATGGCTGCAAGTTGATTTTAGTTTGTATTTAGTATTTGTTTCAAACATACATTTATACTTGGTATTTGGTATTTTTTTTAAAATACATTCATAAATTCATAGTTTCCGAAATACAGATCCGAGATTAATTTAGATAACCCAACAATCAAAACATGAAATATTTATTCTCAAACTTGAAAATACAACCTAAACAATACCAACAGCAACACCATGACACTTCATTGTAATATATTATAATGAAGTCCACACAGCAGAGAAGAGTAAAGTAGAGCAGCAGGCCGATTAGCAGATCTGATGGTAGCGGTTGTAACTATAATTATTATTATTGTTGTTGTTGGAGATCAAGGACAAGGCTTGTAGCAGTAGCATTTTCTGCTGGCCACATGGAAATCGCAGCTTCCAGTTGGAAATCCCTCAGTGCGGCAAATATTTTTGCAGTTAGTGCTTCTCACGCAGTACCCTTTAAATTTGCTGCTTGGGGTTTTGCACATTCGACCCTCTGCAACTTGAACCTCCATCATCCCTGCATCACATTTTTATTCACATGATTCACTCAACATTTCAACAACAAATATTACAACAATTGAATGTCATCTCTATTTTATTTTTTGTGTTAAGAAATTTTTTTGAGATAATCATATTAGAAATAATTTATGGACACATTTTAAACTACTTAGTGATGAAGGAGAAGGAACAAATAGAAAAGTAAAGTAGGCGAGCAGATTTACCAATGGTTATAACGAGCAGCACGAGCAGGAAAAGAGCAGTGAGCCGAGTGCCAACTCCGTTGCCCGCCATTATTGAGCTGCTGCTTTCTCTGGTTAAACAACACAGACTTCAAAGTTTGAATGAAGAGCAGTGAGCGTGGTGCCAAAGAAGCGAAGCAAATAGTTGTATTTATAGGAGTGGCGGAGGCAGGTGGATATCATGTGTATCATGTGCCATCTTCTTTTATTTGATGCCATTCACCTCCAAAGTAAGTTCACCAATATTTTAAGCAAAAAAGAAAAGAAAAGTAGGTTGTAGATAGATCGACATAAAAGGAGGATTTCCGTAAGGTGGATCCCATGGAATGAATTAATATGTTACAATTACGTGGATTTTTCAGAAGGTGGATCCTAGGGAATATTGCACTTTGCGTTTCAACTACAATCTCTTTCTTTGTTTTTTCAAGGTTTGAATGCGAAAGTGTATTCAGTGGTGGGGGCATACATAAAGTTTTGCTAACCGACGCTCCCCTTATGCTATTTGTGGGCCACCATCTTTCCCACTTTCATAAACTTAACTTTGAATACTATTTGTAGTTGAATGAGTGTAAACTTTTTGTATATATAAATACTTGCTTTTGAATTTTCTAGAGGTTTGAAGTGTGGCTTTCACATGCTGAAATTTTTAAAATTTTAAAGATATCAAGATCAATAAATTATATTATTAATTAATATATAAAATAGTAATAATAATATGTATTGTTTGAATTTGTTTTATTAATAATATGGAAGAAATTTATGATTAAGAAAATGTTTATGTAAGATTTTTATTATTATTATTATCTAATTTTTAAATTCTTGTATGAGAATTTTTTTGTTTGTGATTCACCAAATGTTTATGTAAGTTTATTATTATTATTATTATTATTATCTAATTTTTAAATTGTTGTATGAGACCCTTTTGTTTGTGGGACAAGGGACCCACCTTCACGCAGAGATTTGACTGCTAAGTCTACGAAGGCATACATATTCTACCCTTTTGGTTTTGAACCTGTGACATCTTAGGAGGAAACACATGCTCTTAACCATTAGACCTACTCAAGTTGTATGGCTATGATTATGATAATATATGCCAAATTATATTTATATAAGTATTTTACAATTTAATAAATATTAAAAAATAATTAAATTTTTTTTTTTTTTGGTAAATTTCATAGTTCCTTACCATTTTCTATTTATTAAAAAGGAGAGCAAGTTGCAACATATACACATGTGGTGGCCTCAACTTGCCCGAAGGAAACCAAGTTTGTTGGCGACCTTAAAGCATTAAACTCCATCCAGTATTGAAATTGTCTCTTTCGTCTACTAGTCGCTATGTCCATTTTACTGTTTAAAGCAAAGTCTATTTGGAAACATGAAAAGTAAAAGCTAGCAGCAAAAATCATAAAAACCTAGTGCATCGTTTGTTAACCATATGAAGAGTCTATTGGCACTGGGTCTTTTGCACTTGAGCCCGGCATGCCGACTTGCTGCATCGATTGAAGCTGCCTTTCAATTTTTCCAATACAGGTTGTGACATGGTACTGAGATAACCTTATATCTTGAACTTCTTTTTTGATTTCCTGTAGAATCGAGATCACTGTGGGACTTCCTTCATTTTCGTGTAAACTTTGCAGGGTTTTAGCCAGCACACATTTCAGATTCCAATATGTGTGGATGGATTTGTGAAAGAGAGATAATCTCCCTCTTGTGTTCCCGCGGTCAGCAACAAAATCCATGATTTTCTCCCGAACCTCTATATATTCTTCCATACTGTTACTTTCCATCTCCCAGCCTTGGATTACATTACGAATCTGTGGAGGATTCCTTGCAGAATAAACTTCGAAGAGATTCTCCATGATCTCTTTCTTCGTCTTGCTGCCTCGCTTACTTGGCCCAACCGTGGTTTTTGAAAGCCTCTGCTTTCCTTTTTGCTTGGGCTGTCGTTTTACTGACTGAAATTTCACCGTTTTTATATCCGGACTGACGAGCACTGACAATTGTTGAACTATACCTGTGAGAAATGTAAGTGGGCATGTATAGGGTGAGGGAAAATCGGTAACAGAGTACACGAGAAATCTGGTGGGACCCACAGTTTTCGTCGTAGTGTAGGTAACAATGACAATGTCCATGCATATTATATTACATAGAAAGGTAGGTAAACCATTGTGATTGAAGACCTTATTGATTGACAAAACCAACTGGCCAAGATTACAGTTGAAACTATAATTCGCCCTATCTAACATACCACAGTTAACATTCAACAAATTTGAATGAAGAAATACTGAATTGAGTAATTGACAGGCCATACCTCACAATTTACACAGAGAGGGGTTGGGGGTTTAGGTTCCTAAGGGAGGTGAATGACAGACCAGACATCCCAATTTACACAAAGAGGGGGTTTTTGTTACCTACCTATGCCAGTCATAGAGAGCAAAGGTAAGGTGACTGGCGACTGTCGGGTTATCATGGCACATCATGCAAGCGCTCTCATAGAATTGAGATACACAATCAAGGTCACAATGGCATCTCCAGGAAGCCTGAAAAGGGTGAGCCGAGAGACTCTGAGATTGCAGAAGCAATAACCTATAGGGGGTTCTAAAACATGGCTTTATGGCCTTATCTGTGATAGCCAGATTCTGACGATTTAACATTCAAAAGGAAAAGACATTGCAGAAGGGTGCATACGACTTTTTGAGATCAGAATGATAAAAATTCCTACCCTTCCAACAACAAATATTATACAATCCCTCTATCCTACCCATGCACATACTGTCACCTTTATTATTACATTGTGTAGGAGGAAAATTAATGAGGATGAGAACCAGAGGCATTACATACCAAAGGATCTAGGGCCGTGATTGTTGTAGACCTGACGCAGAGTTGCCTTCCGATCTTCCGTGAATTTTCCAATCGTGAAGAATGCTATGTCGACTAACCTCTTCATTCCTTAACCAATTCGTTTGTTGTTTCCAAGGTCGTTCTGACATAATTGGTTGGTGTTCCTTTGCTAGCATAATTATCCGGCATGCGAAAGTACCATCCATCTTCCAATTGCAGGGATTTAATGAGTGAGGGTGTCGGGATGGTGCACATTGTCACGTGCCTCCAACTGTCGAGCAGCATTAGCCACTTGGCACTCCAATCGGGGAAAAAATAATTAAAAATATATTTATATAAGTATTTTACAATTTAATATATATTAAAAAATAATTAAAAAAAATGTAAGATAAGAAAAAATATAAAAATATTTTAGTTAAATTAAAAGGAAAAAAGAAATCTTTATTAACAATATGTAAGAGATTTCTGAATAAGAAAATATTTATGTAAGGCTTTTAAAAAGGTTATGGTATTATGATAATGCCAAATTATGTTTATATAAGTATTTTACAATTTAATATATATTAAAAAATAATTAAAAATAGGTTTATATAAGTATTTTACAATTTAATATATATTAAAACATAATTAAAAAATGATTATATTAAGATAGGAAAAAATAAAAAAATATTTCAATTACACTAAAAGGAAAAAAAAACTAATTTTGCCATTTTATATAATGGCATTGGTACTTAAATGATGAGATATAAATAATTTTTCAGTGAATAAAAGAATTTAATGAATGCGTTTTTATTAAATTAAATATCACATTTCTTTTCCATATATAAAAAATAAATGTTAAATTATTTAATTTTCATTTTTAATTATTATATATATTTTTCTAATTTTAATTTAAAATGAAATATTTTTTGAGACTTTATATGGATGTGAGGTTTGACGTTGTAGTATATCTAGAGTGCAATGGAGGAAGAATGAACAAACCTAAAATCAATCTACAATCTCAAAATTAAAGGAAAATTTGACTACCTTATCTTCATGATTCAAGTATGACTATGACTAGGTATCTTGCATATAAGAACAAGTTATACATCATGGTCACCAAAATATTTTCTGAAATTGTTTATAAGTCTAATAAAAACCTCCCACCTTCGACTAAGTGAGAGTAGCATAAGGATGCCTAGTCTTGGCTAGACTATTGGGGAATAAAGTAGGAGATCGTCTTGCAAAATCCAAATATATTAAACATATTATTACTTCCAAATTTAAGGCCAAATTGTGGGGAAATAAAGAGCTAGAAGGAAAAAGGAGACTAAGATATTATGAGTTTATCAACCCAAGTCTCAAAAACCAAAATTATCTTTGTCTTGACTAGTGTTAAGAAGAAAATGAACATTTTCAAGATAAAAACTAATTCTGATGAGCTTCATAGTGAAATTGGGCATTGACCAATTCCCAAAACACCATGGCATGAAGGAGTTTGTCACTTGTGTGATCATAGGAGGATTGAAGATGAAAATAAGTTCTCTAAGATTATCCATCTTATACTTAAATTCAGTCTAATTTTCAAAATATTTTTCATATTAACAACCTTATTTGTCACAAAGCAACATTCTTGACCTTTTAGGTCAACAAAACTAGGAGGATCTAGGTACACTTCTCTCACTTCTTTTTAGAATAGAAATACAATGTTAAAGAATTATGATTAATATATTACCTTCATAAGGTTCGGTAGGCCATATAAGTCTTAACAAACATTAATCATCATCATCACCATCATGTATAATATTTTTTTCTCTAATTAATATTTTTATTTATAATTTCTTTTGTGTGTGTGTGTGTATTCTAAGGAAAGAAATCAACCTCTCTCTTAGCCCAAGGGCTAGAGTGAGGTAGTTGGTACTAGGCTAGTATAGAAAGATACTCAACTAAGATTTCACAAGGAACAAAGCCAACACAATAATATTCATGGGCACAAAGCCATTACAACAATATTTATCAAGGAATTATAGCTCATCATGTCACAAGTAGGGATTTGAACTTGGGTGGGGTAGATAATAGTCATTCTGCCTAACCATATGAGATAACCCTAATTGAATAAAATTTTGGGCATAAGGGACTACATGGGGAAATAAATCAACCTCCCTTTTAGCTCAAAGGTAAGAGAAGATGTTGGTACTTGGTCAACTAATAGACTCACTTAAAAACATGACATGGTTACTCTTTTCTGCGTATACCTAGCATGAAATTCAAAATCTTAAACAAAAACCTAATGATTGTTATATCATCTGGTAAACAATCATGTTTTACATAGTTGTTTGCAGGTCACAAATTTTACAAAAGTGCCCAAAATATAAGTGGTAAAAATATGAAAATTTCAATATTGTGATGGACTTCCAACCCCAACAAAATGAGGAGATTCTTGGTCATCAATTTCCATTGGGTAACTCAACTAATGCAATATTGATTCATCTTGTTTTCCTAAAATTATCGAATAACCTTCCTTAAAATTGTTGGAGCCTACCATTAAGGCTTCCTTACTCTAAGTTAATAGAACCTGATCTAAGTCTTCCACATTTTACTTTAATGTTATCCACCCTTTGACTTTGCATTTGCAAAATGTTCATGGTTGTAATACCTCCCACGGTCCCCCTTATGTCATCTTAGGTAGTAGGAGTGATACCATTTTGACTTGATATCCAAGGTCTATTATGAAGATGGTGTTACAACAACCTCTTTTCCTCAGGTTTTTTCAAATTCTAAAACTAATTCCACCACCTCAAGCATCTCATTGAGATATTTCTAGTGATATAAATTTTATCTCAATATGAAACTTGGGTAGAAAGTTACATCCCTTATAACTTTAGCCCATTAAGGAAGCCACATCATCGAGGGGAATCTACATGGAACCCCTGTGACCATGTTTGGTCCATGTGGTGCCATGCCACTACCATGTGGGGCTCCACATGGCATACACGTCATGTGAGATATCAATCATTATATGAAACACTCTATTAATAAATATCTTGATATCCAATATCATGGGAATCACATGAGATTAGTCCTAATCAAAATTATTAATTTAATTAATTATGATTAGTACCTAGGATTAATAAAATGATTTTCTAAGAAAATCTTGTGCTTCTATTTTTAAGACATTTTCTCAATTTTATGCCATAATGGTATTGACACATACTTTTATCATTTAAGTCCCTAGTATCATGGTTTCTTGGGATTACATTTCCCTGAGATTTCTTTCCCCATTACCATTCTTCCTTGGGATCACTTATTTGATACCATACTTCCTGGGATCTCTTTCCCCAATACTATACTCCCATGGGATCAATTTCCCCAAGTGCCATTTCCCTAAACCGTTATCATTTACTTTCCTTGGGTGCCAATTCCCCCATGATCATCTCTCTAGTATCGTGTTCCTCCGATATTACATCACCCATACCGGTAAGTTTAAAACATTGATTGAATATTTGTTAATCACTAATTAAAAATATTAATTAAAAGGATTAATAATTACTCACATTCATGTTGTTCACGAGATTAGAAAACACGATATTTCAATTTTATGGTCATTTCATTAATTCAATAAAATATTTAACAAACCACCATCGATTTCTTACACTAATTTCAATTTGGTTAAACTTGTTTAGAGAGCTATGTTTATCAATTGACTAAGCATGAACACACAAATTCTCACAACTATACAAAAAGAGTTGTTTTCCATCTATAAAAAATATCTAATCCTTTCAACAAAGTGAGCTACTATATTAACTAAGACATCCCCATTAATGTGGTTGATATAGCAAAAGGCTTCATTTGTATCTACCATTGATAAATATACAACAATAGAAATAATAATATGAAAAAAATTATTGCAATAAAAATATTATTATTATCATTATAATTAATAACAATTATTAATTTATGATCTCTTGGATGCGGGTGTATAGAGGGACGATAAATGTGACGGGACAGGGGTGGGTCGAGGTGTGGCGACACCTGCCTACCCAGGACATGGCGGTAAAATGGCTTATGAACGACGACTCTCTGCATTTAAGGAGCGCAAGGTTCAATTGCATTGTATTAAGTGGTTTCGCTGCTCATATCCCGTCCTCCGCTCCTGTTCACGCCTCTGCATGCTCTAGCATGCTTCAGACTTTGGCTCTCTTCAATGTAACAGTAATGGAAGGTGCTTCTCGATGCTTGAATGGGGAAGATAAATTGGAGCTTGGCTCTGGGCATCCGTCGAACCATTTTCATTTCTCTCAGGCCTCTGGCCTCTGTTCTGGCTTCTGTCTACATGGTACTGGCCCCGTCGTTCCTGCTTCTCTGCCTCGCTTTGAGCCCGCTACTTCTCGTTGCTTGAATTGGGAGGCTAATTTGGAGCTTCGCTCTGGTCTTTCTATAGAGCCTCCTCCGTTGATCCTTTTGCATTTCACTCTAGCCTCTGACCTCTGTTTTGGCTTCTGTTTGAATTTCTCTGGCTCCTTCATTCCTGCAGCTCTGCCTCGCTTTGAACCCGTTGCTATTTCCTCCCCTATGCCTCGTCTGCGCCATAGATTGCGTTGCCGCAGGGGCGGCACCAGGGGCCGGCCACTATCCTCGCACCCACGGTGGGAGAGGGCGGTTTCATGATTCAAGCCACCGTTTGGGCTCCCCTATTCCCCAACCTCCTACCACCTTGCCTTCTCCCATGACAGGCTCAGCGCTTTTCTCCTTCAACTGCTCTCTGAACCGCCCAAGGATAACCACTACAATTACTTTGGTCTTCTATGAGGAAGCCCAATTGGGGGAGCCAAGCTCTCATCTGGCAAGCCTCGGCTCTGACATTGCCCAGATTTCGAACCTCCAGGTGGGGATTGGTAGTGCGACTGTGCAAGGTCCGGATGCTCAAGCTCGCAGCGCACATGATGTGGAGATGGTGCCGATTGATCCTGGACCTTCTGATTCCGAAGCTGCTCTTGCCAGGGACCTGCTTGAAAAAGGTTGGTGCCGTATAGTTGAAGAGCCTTTAGATGAATAGTTTGCTCTCTGCGGTCTTTGTATCTTGCTTCGCGGCCCATACAATTGGGCAAGTCTCTGTTCATATTGCTATGTTGAATTTTTGTTTAATTTTGGAATTCTGTAAACTCTGGAAACATCTAGGAGATCAAAATTTTCTCCCCTGCGTGGGATTTCGTAATATGTTCAAGACTGGTTTCCCTGTCACTGGGTAGTCTTCATCTATGTTTTTCTTGACAATTCTGCCTTTAATCAGGGCAGTGTTTTTGACTATGGTCATGATGTAATTTTACTCCCTTTGTTAATAGATTAATCCTAATTAGAAAAAAAAACAATTATTAATTTATATTAATTTATATTTAATATTAAATGTTATTTAATATTAATTAAATATAATATTGTTAATTGAATATTAATATAAAAATTGTTAATTAATTAACCACATTAATAAATGTGGTTGATATACGCTAATAGGCGTATATCAACCACATAATAATAATAATAATAATAATAAACCCTTAGATTAATAAACACAAGATATTGATATTATAAACCCAAGGGAATAATATTAAACCGAAGGGTTTAATATTACAAACCCAAGGTATATAAACCCTAGGATAAATATTATAAACCCTAAAATAAAATGGTTTACCATCGTTGACTATGGTTGATTTTCATATTGACACAATATTTGTCACAATGCAACATTGGACCATGCTTGACCATGCTTGATTTTCATATTGACACAATCTCTATCACAATGCGACGTTGGACTATGGTTGACCATGGTTGATTTTCAAATTGACACAATATTTGTCACAATGCGACATTCGACCATGGTTTACCAAGGTTGATTTTCATATTGACACAATCTTTGTCTCAATGCGACGTTGGACCATGGTTGACCATCATTGATTTTCATATTGAGACAATCTTTTTCACAAATTGACATTGGACCATGGTTGACCATGGTTGGTTTTCATATTGAGACAATCTTTGTCATAATGTTACGTTGGACCATGGTTGACCATGGATGACCATGGTTGTCATAATGCGACGTTGGACCACGAGATCATATTTTTCACAATTTGATCTAATCCTTTGAACAAAGTGAGCTACTATATTAATAAGCCAATGTTATCAACTAATAGAGCATAAACACAAGTTCTCATATTAATCATGAACTAAATATTGAAAAGAAAAATCTAGACATTCATTATTGACACACAAGACCTCATACCAATCATAAAGATAACATTGAAAATCATCGTTCATGATTTATATATGAAACTATAATATACTTATATGTATATCTTAAAATCACTTGCAACTTGAGTGGATTCCACTCTCCACCCAACCATAGGCTAGCTACACCATAACTTTCTTGCAAATGATGACCCTTGAGATAGATCCAATGTCTGAGGAAATGCTTTCTCAGGTAATTCATGCCAAAATTTTAGTTAAACACTCAAAATATGGAGTCCACTATCCAGGTCGTTTATCAAGTTTCCTCTACTATCAAACACCAAGGATTTTTATCAGTTGTATGTAGAACAACGACTGAGGTTTTTTATCAATTGTTCCTAGAAGTAAGCACCACAATGACCCAATATTTCCTATGAGTTCATTCACATGGATTAAATAAATTTTTATATGGGGTATTGCTCCATATCAAGAGTGGAATCCACTTTCCACATGGTTTATCAATTTTATTTTCAAAGTAACCACCATAGGGGTATAATGTGCATTGTCCAAGTGGTTTATAAACTATATATCAAGCACCACAGTGACCCAAAAATCCTCGTCTGGGTGATTTAACATATATAAAACAAGCACCATAGTGATTCAATCTTCCATTGAGCCTCCCACTGACCACACAAGCTTAGAAAACACAGTCTAGTAGCCTCACACATAGTTCATATGTAATTAACCAAAAAATCATAGGGGTTTAACTCATATGCAGGGCTCTGCATACCAACTTAGACACAACTTCATCTTCTACTGCAAATTCCCAAAAAATTCCACATGCTCCAATGATCGCCAATGAGAGAAAACCTAGAAATCACCCACTCTATTCTCAAGTGAGAACCAAAAAAAAAAAAAAAATGCCCTAGAGAGAAATCCCACTCCCTCTTTATTTGTGTGTTTATATATTTCCTCCTCACATTCCTTTTGCAAATTTGAGAGATCATTCACCTATATCTTTGATACATTAGGGTAAAAGGGCAATGCCTTCTCCTTCATTGCCTCTAATCACATCTCATAAATCAACTATCAAGAAGTGGCTCAATCAATTCTGCACCACCACCTCCAATCACATCTTGTAAATTCACTATTATTCAGTTGGTTCAAACAGGTTTGTAAATAGTATTTCAACATCTAAATTTAGGTTGGGTTTCATGGATTTCTAAGCATTAAAATCCATCAAAAATTAGAATCTATAAGGCTTACCTCTCATTCATTATGTGATGATAAGGATCAAATTTTAGATGTTTAAAATGAATTGTATCAACGAGTTGTGGCTTAGTTCCCACATTGGAATTACATGCATTATATTAGACATTTGTGGCTCCTATGCCTATGCTATCATTACACACATTGTATCATCCAACTGTGGCTCTTATTCCCATGCTAAAAATACAACCACATGATAAAAATTGGGGTAAATAGAAGGTTTGTCACAAACCCCACCCCTTTAAATGAATATCATCCTTAGGGTTATATAACCTAAAAAAATAAAAATAAATAAATAAATTGAGCTTTATAATTAACATCTCTTATATCAATATATACATTAAAAAAAAGGGTAGATCTCTTTCATTTTGTCTTCAAATTCCCAAGTATATTTATTGATTCAAAAGTGCTTCCATTTCACCTTGACCCGCTCTATTTATGAATTCTAGAGCATGATTTGTATTTTCTCCAGGATGCATTGTGGTTTAGGTTGGAATTCTCCCTAGAATTTTACTTGTAACAAACCAATCAATCACTGTGATTTCACTAGGGTTGGCAAGGTAATTTTATAAGCCACTAGTCCCACTCTTTCCAAAATCTGAAATGGTACAAAAATTTTGGGTGTTGATTTAACACATGACCCCACTTTCATTGAGCTCTTCCTTGGTTTGATGTGGATATATACATGCTCTCCCACTTAGAATTATTTTTTCATTCTCTTCTAGTTTACATAACTCTTTTTCATATCCAAGGTTGCTTTCAAATTCTACCTAATATGCATCACTTCTTTCCCCATTTCTCTCAACATGTCAGGTCTAAGTACCACCCTATTCACAAGGTAATCCAAAATAATGGGGATATTTCAATTTCTACCATACAATGCCTCAAAATGACTCATCTTCAATGATTCTCGGTACCCATGGTTGTATGAAAATTCACTAATGGTAGGAATTTTTCCCACCTCTTTGGTTGATGTATGACATACATCCTCATCATGTCTTTTAGAATTTTGTTTAACCTTTAAGTTTGACCATATCTCTAAGGATGATACATTGTGCTAAAAGATAATTTAGTATCAAACCCTGTAAATAATGGTTTCCAAAAATTTGAATTGAACTTGGCATCCTGATCTGAAATGATCTTCTTGGGTATTCCATGCAATTTGAATTTTTTTCATAAAATTCAGAGCTATGTCAATAGATTTGTGGGTATACTTAATAGCTATAAAGTGAGTTTCTTTTCTCAATTGTTTCAGTACCACCATAATGGAATATACTGTTTGGATTTCTACCACAATCCCATGATGAAGTCCATGGATATGACTTCCCGCTTCCACTTAGGTATTGGAATTGGCTATAATAATCTTGTTGGATGTCTGGATTCTACTTTGACTTGTTAGCATTCTATAAATTTGGAACTATATTAATCTATTCCCTTCTTCATTCTTGGCTGATAATATAATTATTTATGGTTGTTGTAATTTTCTAGCAACCAGGATGACCTGAATAAGGTCATTTGTGAAACTCATCCATCATGAGTTTCCTAAAGTTGGTCATGAAGGGTACATAACATATATCCTTGAATATCAACATACCATCACCAATTAACTTGTAATTCTTTCTTATTCTTCCCTCTAGTTTGTACTATAAGCATTCCTTCACATACTGTAAATTCTCATTATGTATCAATGCGTTTTTAATATTTTCTTTGGAGTTGATTTCACAAGTGCTCACGACTTCCAGGTGAGCCACTTATATAATTCTACTAAGTGCATTTTCTACATGGTTTTCCTTGACCTTAATATGCTTGATTTCAAAATATTCACTAATTGAATCCAACCATACAGCTTGTCTAGAATTTAAATTAGGTTGATCAAAAAAGTAACTTAGTCCTCCATGATATGAAATCAACACAAATATTCTCCCAAGAAAGTAATGCCTCCATATATTCCTTGCATGCATGATTGGTGCTACCTCTAAGTCGTGACTAACATAGTTCCTCTCATGCTCCATTAGTTTCCTTCATTCGTAGAATATTACATGTCATTCTTGCATCACGACTCCACCTAGTCCTTCCTTCAAGGAATTTGTGCAAACTAGGAAATCCTTCTCTAGGTATGTTATTCTCAAAATAGTTGCATGTGTGAGAAAGAGCTTAAGTTTCCCAAAGCTAGCTATGTACTCTAATGTCCTTTGGAATTTTACTCTTTTCTTCTATAAACTTATGATTGGATTTCCAATCTGTAAAAAACATTAAATGAATAATTGGTAATATCTGACCAATCCCATGAAGGATCTGACCTCCATAAAATTTTAGGGAGTCGACCACTCCATTATGGCCTGATATTTTCTGGATCTATAACTACTGCTTCCTTTAACATGAAATGTCCCAAAAATTATACTTATAATTGGATGAAATCAAATTTACTAAGTTTGGAATATAATTTTTTTTCTTATAGTAATTACAACACCAACTTTAGGTTATCTTCACGTTCTTCTCCAGGTTTTGAGTAAACCAAAATATCATCACCAAAGACTAGCATGAACTTGTCCAAATATTGGTTGAGGATATTTTTCATTAGGCACATGAATGTGGATAGGGAATTTGTGAGCCCAAATGGTACCACTTCGAACTCATAGTTCAAGTATCTCATTGTAAAGGTTTTCTTCTTAAGGAAGTTAGAAAGAGGTGCGATGGGAGATATGTATGTCAATTAATGAAAAAGGCGAGAAATAGTGGACCCCCCACCCCCCATTTGTTAATTGTAGAAAAGGAAAAGGACCCCACTATGAATATAGGTTGTCAATATAAACTGCCCATTTGTGCCATGACTTTCAGCTATGAGGTGTTTAACCATTGGCCAAATGGATTCCATGTGACATTGTCTAATTGGTCTATCTTTAAAAGGGCATAACTAGCAATCCAAGAATCAGATTGAGGTGAGGTTTATATCACTAGAAAACACTTGGTGAGCTAGATGTGATGGTATTCTAAATTTAATTCCACAAAATTTTTTGGAGAATTTTTTTTGTAACCCCATATCCATAATGAGACCATGGAGGTTGGGCTAGTTAAAGTAACACCTTCCACAACCTAGATTAGTCCAAGGGGTTGGGAGGGAGTGTTACACTCTGGTTATAACATCAAGTGGTGACTTAGGTTTAAGCCATGCTTCATGAATTTGGGTTATATTCATAAAGTGATTTGATGAATATCATATAATTTTCATGGTTTAGGAACCATTTCATGTTTTCATCCCCTCACATTTCCCTCTTATGGAGTCCTAACCCCCCATCTCTCGTGTTTGACTAGATGTATACTAGTGGTGGATTTTATTAACATGGGAGTGGTATAAATTAAAAAATGAAATGGAGTGGGTAAGCTTCACCTCTTTTATATAAATTGAGTGAACATTTATAAACTCCACCTTTTGGATTGAGCGATCACAATTCTAACCACATCTTGGAAATTTGTTGTCACGCTTACTCTAAATACTCTTATAAAGCCAATTTTCGATAAAACAATGATGCATGGTGAGCTACAACTCTTCCACCAATTTCATGGCTAAAACTGAATACATTGTATCATCTATTTATCAAGAAACAAAGGACCTTATGCTAGCTTATATTTTCTCACCTATGCAATCAGAAAGGCTCATTATATTGTAATTAGGCTCAATAGCTTAATTGTGTAGGCATTTTGGATATGAAGGACCCAAAGCAAGTATATAGAAGTGGACATGTAGGCTAAAATCAACTTGGCTCACCAACCTAATACAAAGATGTAAAAATGAAACATAAGGGTCATTCTCAAGGGTTTACAATAGATATTGAGATCCCCACTTCTAGTGTTGATGCAACATAGTTTTGGCTCATTCAATTATCTTGAACACCCAACCCAACCATCAGTTTACCAGACTCAAGGAATATGGAGAGGCTCCAAAAACTTGATAGAAATTTTTCTTGGTCCAACTTTTTAGTTCCTCCAAACTCATTGATCTCTTCCATAGAAAACATCTTACCAATTCCTAGTCTCATATTTACATAACTTTACATTTTTTTTTCCACCTAGGTTTAGGCTAACATCCTTCTTTGTATTATTGATACATTTACAGCTATTTATCTTTCTATAGACCTCTTGAGACTAATACCTTATCACCTCCAAATATGAGGATGTGTTTCCAATCAAAAGGTTAAACTAGCATATTGCCAACAAACCATAAGAAGAAAAATTATCCCATCAACCTATATCATGGTTGTAGAGGTAATGCAACTCATTATAGGCCTCATTCAATGTGGTTACAAATTCATACCTTGAGTGTGATAATACACCATCCTTCTCTAACCAATCATTCAGAGTTGATGAATATACATCATTAGGGTCATTACTCCTTACATGGGGTGAACCACATTTTTATTTATGGTCCTTGGTTTGATGGCTAAAAGGACCTATCACCCTTTCCTCCTTTTTTTCCAAAATCCTAACACCTTGTTCACCTAACTCCTATTCTAGTGCATTTAAAATATCTATGATGGCCTCTTCTAGTGGTCTAGATGCCATATGGATAAGCCTATAAGTATCTTGTGAAGCATGCCATCAACCTAAAATCAGGGCTAGACAAGTTCTTTTGACCCTTGAAATGATCACTACAAAATTACATAGTTTCCTCCTTAGATGTTGTATCACGTTACACATAGAATTTTCCAACCAATGACAAAAAAGCTTTCACCTTGACTACTACTATGGAATCCTCTAAACTATGGAACATTTTCCATTTGAAATGTGTGGGTGTGTGTGCGTGCGTGTTACTATCCTTTAAGGCCTCTCCATGCATAAAATTTAGGGGCTAATATTCGCAAGCGGACTAATTTTCCAAGATTTTTCCCAAAAAAGGATTCGCCAATTTCAAAATTTCCTAAATATTATTCACCCAAATTTTATAGCATAAAATTAATTTACCTTAAAAATCACAGAAAATTTATATAGAATATTATAAAATCATTATAACTCTAAATATTTTTTACAAAAATATTGCCAAAAAAATTACGATTTTCATATTAGGGACTAATAATATTTGTCAATGTTTCTAAACTTTAAGATACATTTCCATCCTTAAAATTTTCCTTACCTCTCCATAGGTATCTAAGCGTACAAAATGTCATATCCCTTTTTCAACGATCACACCAGGGTGGGGGTGGGGTTGACTTAGTAGCCTATTTGGTTCCCATAGGCTACAATTAATAAAAAGGGGGATCAATTGATTTTATTGTTTAATGACACACATGAAAAAATAAAAATTTTAAAGGTGAGGAAAATAATTATAAAGGTGGTATGTTATTTAATTGAGCGAAAATATGTTCAAAGGGAAAAAGGTTATAAAAATAAATTGGAGCTCATTGTTTCATTATGCTTGATTATTTTCCCAAGTTGATTTGTAGAGCTCTTGTAGCTTGTGTGTGTGTTGGGGGTAAAACCAATAATAGAATTGGTTTCAATGGTGAAACAAATCTACCGTAGTTGATCATAGGGAAGAAAAACTCAAATTATTCGTAGGAAGTCATTCCTAAAGAGGGAAATTCATATTTTTGGCCAAAACGAGGGTTCAACTAGATTTTTTGTGGAGTTTGTGTGGATCAATTTAGCTATTTGTTTGTGGAAGTAAAGGGACGTCAAGTTATTAGTATATCAAAATTTAAAGAGTTTTTGTGGGTTGATTTAAAAATTAATGGTTTGTGGAAGATAAGGTTGGAAAACTTCTTAGTGTAATGGAATTCAAAAGGTTATGTGGGCCGATTTATCCATTATAATTTTCTGGAGATCAAGTGAAGCTGAATCTATCAAATTATTGACAAAAAATTGTGGGTTTTGGTGGGACATACTAGCCTGATTTTATTGCTCAAGCCCAACGTTATTTATCCTAGAAAACTGAGCTAATAATTATTGGTTCTTGGCATCAATAAGGGAGGTTGAATCAATTCAATAATTTTGTGTTGGCAAAGCTATCTTCAGTAGTTTATAAGAGATATCTCAGTGTCATCATCTTCATCTCTTATTCCAAAAAAAAAATTTCCAAGTTTCCAAAAATCGATTTGTATGCTAAATGGATACTTAGCATGTAATTTCATGCCTCAATTAATAAACATATTTGATTTTATTTGGATGATTTTATTTCTTTAAAATTTTATTGTGAAATATTTGTTGTGTTTTACGAATAGGTTTCCATAGTTTTGTCCACAATATGCATTTTTAATCGACATTTCGAGTCCAGAACAAGGTTGTTTTATTATTGTGCCTTAAGTTTTTTTATAGTTATTGTGGTATATTTGCACGTGGAACATTTCATATGTTGTTGTTGTGTTAGCAATGCTTCATATTTTATTACATGCAAAGTGTTTGATGAAATGTGCACAAGATAAAAATAAAGGAATTTCCAATTTGATTAGTATATTTTAGTAAGGGAAATTCCAATGGTATCAAAGTTGGTTTTATTTCCAACATATGAGTGCATGATATCCTGATGTTTTCCAAGGATGGGGATTACATCACATATATAAGACCGAGAAAGGGTGATAACTATTGTCACTAGGAATAAAAAAAAGAGGAAGACATGGGGATAGGAATGAACATCTTGAGGGAAGCACTATGAATAATGACCTTGCATGGGGGGCAACAATAGTTGGTTCAAATTATCACCTAGTTTATAGAAAAAAATCAATGGAACCAAAACAATGTTAGCAATAATGGGTCAAGAAGGTCGAATGGTAACAATGGGAACAATGTTTAAGGGAGCCTACACCTATATCTTAGTTTTGAATAACACTCAGACAAGGAGTTGAGAAATTCCTAAATATGTCTTACCTCAGTTATTAGAGGAACAATAAGAAATAAATTAAGTTCAACACAGACAAGGTAAAGGGTTTTTTTATTATTTGAAGGACTATCAAGCTCTTGGTGAGGAATTTTATGTAGCCATGTTCTTACAGTATTTTTGTACCATAAAATAAATAAATATTCCAATCGAGAACAAGATGGGTTTTTAGGATTATGATATTCCATGGAAGCTGGGGAAATTTTCCATTCCTTCCCTTGATGCTTCATCTTAATTCACTACTAGAGCATGGGCTCAAAATTTGGACACATATTTCCAACTCAGCCCTTTTTTGAAGCCATAGGCCATTAGATTCTATACACTTCATTCAGAAGGAGAGGCTTATGAGTGGTGGTACCATGGGCTAGTCAATTTGGGGCATTTGAGAATTTCCTCATACTTAGACTTCACACAAAGGAATATGATTTAATAAGGACCCAAAAATACATTTCAGAGAGTTGGAACAAACCAAGTATGCATGTACCATATAAGCCTACATTTTAGAGCTTCATAGGCTCGTAATCATGGTGCCATATGTGTTGGAGTACATGTTTATTGTGATACTCTTTTAATGCCTACCTAAACCCCTATCTTTTTGGGATAAGGCCTTAAAACCAGATTCTCTACAAGATGCTACCATAAAAATCTACGACATGGAGGATGTAATGCCAAAAAACAAATCTTCTCTCACAATTTCCTTCCATATAAAAACATACAAGAATCCATTCCAAAATGAGTGGATCAGGAAAGGAAAATTGGATGATGAGAAGGAAGAAACTTTGATTTAACTATAAGGAGCCTTGGGAATCATTTCATAGGTGCACGGGTAATGGAAAGGTGTGTTACATAGAGGTTATTCCATACAATCATGGCGAAGAAGAGGAAGGACATGCTTAGGATGATGAGCATCGTAGGACAATAAACGTTGAGTAGCCCTATGTAGAGACTGAGGGTGGAACTATAGACGCTCTATCAAGTACCCCTAGATACCACACTTTCAAGGTAAAAGGAGTAGAATAGTGATAACATGTTATTATCTTGATTGATGACGGGTCAAAAAACAAATTAATTGACTCAAATTATGTAGCCAAGAGAGGATTCTTATAGAATACTTTGAGGGATTCAATGTTGAGGTGCATGATGGGTATGCTAAGAAATGAAAAAAAAGGGTTCCATGGTTGGAGCTGAAGATGGGTAGCTACAATATGATCAAAAACTTCTATGTGGTGAATCTAGAAAACACTAAGGTTGTACTGGGTGTTCAATGAATTATTTATATAGGGAAACACTCAAATGATTGTTAGAAAATGGAGATAGAATTCATTATAGTGGATGGTGAGAGGGTAGCTGAGTGGCATGTCCAATGGTTCTCCTAGGGTTATGTTGATGATGCTGGAAATATTTCAACCAAGGGGATATCCCCGGTATGAATTCCCAATTATACCTCACACCATTTGGAATAGGAGTCCCATCCAGAGTATCAACTCGGCCACCATTACTTTAATTTTTTCCTTGGCTGTAATGAATAACATAAAAGATTACACACATATCCTTTGAAATCAGAAAGTAAGTTGACACTGTGAAACACCTTTTGCAATGTGTAAACGAAGACTTTCATGAGATGGGAGATGAGAGTGAGTCTCTAGGAGGAAATTGATAATACCATCCTAGGAGAGGCACATGAGAACAAGGAAATATTCATTAGTTATCTAGCGAAATAGTTCACATAGACATAACGATCATTAAAGAAAATACAACACATATTCAACAAGGTAAGTACCAAAGACAATGAAGTGGCTCAATTTCCTTAGTACATATGAACATAACATATACCACAAAAATCTAAAGAATAGTCTTACACTATTCACTATACATGCATGAAAATGTGTTGGCTCAATTAGCTTTTGATTATTAGGTGAAAGATCCAAGTACACAGTTACAATGTCAAGCCACTAGCTCCAATAATGGAACATTAAGTCACTTCTTCCTTCTCCAAGGAATGATGTTCTCTCCTATGTTGAGCTAGAGAAGCCAACGCTAGCTCTCCAAAGTATATGACTCTAAAATACCTTTGATTGAGTTATGAGGGTGTATTTATAACAGTAATAATGACCTTTCATATCCTCATGACTCTTGAGCTTCCCTCATGAATATTTGACTTCCAAGTGACTCTTGAACTTCTACAAGACTCTTGTAATTTTCCTAGTGACTCTTTAGTCCACATGTGACTTTTCATATTCCACATGTGACTCTTGGACTTCCACACGTTTAAATTTTTGTCATTTTTGGAAATACATAATTACACTCCACATCATGTGGCAAGAACCATTTACACATATGACATTATGACACTTGTACAAGCCATGAATTGGAAAAATATGACTTGGATCTTCATGATGATCTATAAATGAATTTTTTTTCTTCTTCATGATTCTTTGATGTCTTCAATATTAATCTTGCATGTTCTTCAACTTAATCCTCCAATAGGTTGATTGATATGGAGCCTTTATGTGATATTGATATTGAATATTTTGTCATGATCTTGTGTCCCTTCATATTCTTGCTTGATGATCTCTTCATGGTTCCATCTTCATATGTTTATTTATGTATGATCTCATAAACATCCTCCTTAAGCATAATCATGTCATATCAAGATTCAGTACTTCCAGATGGAATTCACACATGGCAAAACGAAATCAGTCTAAAAATATCCTAGTCTATCTAATTCTCCATACAATGCAATAACTGATCTAGAAAAATGTACTGGAATGAGGGGGAGACTTAGGGATTGTACAAAGTGCAGTTCCAGGAGGCAAGAGTGAAGCTCTGGGGGCTATGAATTCTCAATACGCAGTATATGGGGGTCAAAGAAGGAATATTGCGAAACCGAGGGAGTTAAGGAGACAAAAATGAGGGCTTGATCATTTAATTTGTGTAGTTCAAAGTTGTAGGAGATAGGGAGGCACAAGAATGTGCAGTTGGACAATTTAGTGAGACAGTGATGAAGGCTTGCTCACTGTGATTGCAAAATTCGCAGTCTCAGGAGGCTAGTGACTAAGGATTGCATAGTTGAGCAAGTCAAAGAGGTAGACAAGAAGGGATTTCTCACTATGATTCCCCAGTGCACAATCCTGGAAGGCCAATGATTACATATTTGGGAAACTAAGTGAGAGAGATATGTTAGACTATTGACTAAAACTACACAGTGCATAGAGAGAAACTAACTATACAAGAAAGTTGGGAAGTTTCTTCAATGCACAATCCTTGGAGGCGATGACTGCATAATGAGAAATGCACATTCCTTGGAGGCCATGAATTCACAATGAGAAATTCCAAGAGGTGGGATAGGTTGACTAAGGCCTAAGACTACACAATGCGTAGATTAGGGAGGAAGAACAGAGGGAGTTTTATCGGGGAAGGATCATCTTCAGAAAATGACTAAGTGTGGGATCCAAGAGACGAGAGATGGGACTAGAACATGACTTGAACATTATCACATAATTATAGATGATTAAATAGTAAAAAATGAAGCATTTACCACACAAAATCAACATGTACTCATCAAAATTCCAACAAAACAACACTTACCTCCGAGTGTGACACTTGAGATACACTTTGCAAGACGAGTGACGACACTAATGAAACAGTGCTAAAGACTTTAGGAATGAGTCTAATGCATGTATTTATGATATATATAACGCATTGGTACAAGAGAATACATCTAATATTCCATTCAAAAATGTACAAATGACTCCCTTTCATTAGGTGTGACACTTCCCTTACCAAAAGGTGACAGTAATAAAAATTGAAAATGACACTTGTAAAATCTAAAGAAAGGGAAAGAGACACATGCTATAATAATGAGAACAAAAAATTTCCACTTTTATAAGTGAAATAAAGAAATAAATAAAATCAGAAAATTAGAGGTGCGCAAAAGAAACAGTAGAGAAAACTCACCGGAATAAAAATACAATTGAAATTGAAGTGAGAGAGAGATTGTCGAGAGATGTGGAACACTAACTATCAGCATAGGTTATGCAGTGATTTTTCCTTATGGATTGTGCATTCAATGTCAATAGTGATTGCACAAGCACTGTAACTGATCATCATGCAAGCTCTATTTCTAGAGGTTGCACAAGCCTTACTCTCAAGAACTATGCAACATATGTCTTAAGCTTGAAAAATATAGGTGCACTTGTGAATTCATCAAAGGTTTAACATGTGCGAGAAAGTGACATTGACACTTAGAGCCTGAGAAGAAGACTTAAACAGTTTGTAAAAAATCGAGCGACCTTGAAGTGTCTATGGGACGTTAGATCGTAAGATCCTCAGTAGGATCCAACATTCAAGTGTAGGAAAATTTTTGAAGGGTGTTGATCGCAGCTTCAACACTTGGAGACACACTGGTATAACTCCAACTTCTCGATCTAGGTTTTATCCTTAATTGAAATGTCTCAGCCTAACAAGAATTACTGACTTGCGATGTAGATTTCCCCGACTTTTCCAATTTTCCTAGTTAAAGATATAGTTTCTTCTTTTCCTCTCTCAAATTCAAACACATTCACAAGACTAGTCAAACCTAAATTTTTTCGATAGGGAGAAGGATGGTAAGTATACCGATATTTTGATAATCATAGTTAAATAAATTCTCTGGTGTTTCTCTGCTACCAGTGAGCCTGTTCAGTACCCCAATAGAGTCACGTTAAGGAAACATAAGCATCGCTTCGCTGTGAGAAGGCCTGTTAAGTTCCCTAACAAAATTGCTTGTTTCACCTTTCAATGCACGAATCCTTTCTCTTCTTCACCTACTTATTTATTTACTAATAGAATGTGCAAAGGCACTTATTTATTTTGAAGGTCGAAGAGGGATCCCATGTTCTTTACTTGCAAGAGAGGTTGTTCCTTGTCTAACGGATTTGAATGATGACTAAAGTTAATATGTTTTTTTTTAAGATTTTATCCTTTCCTTCTTTACTCGATTGAGTTGACAAGTCAAAATACCATTTAATATAAGGCTAAGTTAGGAATGAAGATCCTAATAAGATACGGGCTTTGTAGTTTGACCAAAATATTTTCGTCTAGAATGAATCATATTTTCTGTTCAAACATCATTGAATTTAAAATATATACAAACCCAAATAGAGAATAGGTAACATATTAGCCAAGCATTGTTCGTCATCAAAATTTCCTTTAAAATATTTTCCAAACTATGTTTTTATCCAAAATGAGCATCTTTCATGCACGATCTTATTAAGAAAAACATAAAAGAAAAGACGTGACAAGACAAGAAGGAATAAAAAAATGCAAGAATCAAAATAAAATTCACATGCATGACAAGAAACAAGAGACAAAGAAAATAAAAAAAATATATGTGAATCAAAATGCAAGGTGACCGCAATGCAAAATAAAACTAAATGCAACAATACCTAATCCTAATCTAACCAACTATAAGGTTAGGACTAAATGAAATGAAATTTCCAATGTAGCCACTATAATTTTTTTCAACTTGCAAACACAATGATACGAGAAATTAAAACAAATATAAAAAGATGTGCAAAAGAGAAGACAAGAACTTGCATAGCTTGCACAAAAGATTGAAGGTATTTTATAAAGAAATAAAGATGGGATATAACAACTAACCTTAACCAACCTGCACCCTTATCTTTTTTATTATAAGAACAACAACAAAAAAACTCGAAATATTCTCATGAATGTACCTTCATCTGTATTTTCCTCCTTATAAAAAATCAGGAAATATCAAAGCTTATTATTAACAAAGGATCTTTCCAAGTAAGATTCTTATAGCCAGTCAGAGATTGGATCATGAAATTCAAAACAATCCTTTTTGAAAACCTTGAAAAACGTAGGAGAATGAACTCCAATTAGCACATTTGAATCATGGGAATAATATTTCAAGGAAAATATATCCTAATCTTGTTCAGAAGCGTTGCCAAAATATTGAGGACCTAACATAATTATCAAAAAAGACTGAAGTGCCTCAACTTTTTTACAAGTATCTAAACAATGAAATGATAAATAATAAAGACCAATGGATTCCACTAGATCAATCGATGTAAAACAACTATCATCAGATATACTAGTGGGAAAATTATTATTGAATTGACACTTCTTAGATCCAATACTAAGATCATATTGGTGGCGTAACATACAATATTCTTGATTCTTGATCAATTCCCTTTGTGTCCAATTCCATACTAGACCAGTAATATGAAAGGTTGTAGAGTCAAAAGAAATTGTTGGCCTTGTAAATATAGGAAACTGATTAAAACAACATGCTGGAAAAAGGTTAGAAGGATATGTCAAATCAAATATAGTATCCATATCATCGAGGGGGTTTTTATCCACTAAATGATTCAATAAATGAATGATGCACAAAAGGATTTATTGGGATAGAAAAAAATTAATTAGCTTCATGAAATTCATGATAAATATTGGGAATTGATTGTTCACCAAAGCACTTAATAAATATGAATTATTCTACCAATTATGATCCTTATCTTGATAATGAGAATGATATGCTTCATAAATTTGTGCATGCATGAAAGATGTGCATTCTATTTTCACCCAATTTTGTTTTAAAACATCATTGTGTCAAGTTTGTTTTTGGTCATTGTTCAAAATTGAGTTTAGAAGTCAAATTAGGATTTGATCAAGGGTAGACTAGATTTTTATAAGCTCAAAGCCCATACTTAAGTTCAAATAAAGTCTTTGTTAAGGTTCATTCATTGTCAAATATCCATAATTTCCATTTGTGAGTCATTTCACAAAGTTTCGGGTCAAAACTGTGCAATTAGCCAAGAAACCTCATTTTCGTAGCGGCACTAGTTCAAAAAAGTTGATTTGCGCTATGAAAGCGCTAATAGTTTCGTAGCAAAAACTGGGAAAAATACACTGTCGGTGCTACAAAAGCGCGGCTTCTAAACTGTTTTGTCATTTGAGCTAAAATTTTTAGAATCTATTGGGAAATGGTAGGTTAGTGGTGTGATGAGTCAGTTAATGATGAGATTAAGTGTACTTGCCCACGTTGTAGTCATAATAGTCATGATAGGGTATGAATGAGGCATAATTCAGTTATGAGAGACATTTCAAATTCAAATTATTTCTTAATTGGTCATTCTCGTTTCCTTTGCCTCCATTCGAGTGTCTAAGTTCTAAATTGTCAAGCCAAACCTGTGGCTATTCCATACAAAGTTTCTCTTCATCCTTATCAAGCAAGGCTGTTGTTTCTCATTTTCAAGCAAGGTTGTTTAGTTTATCAAGTGAGGCTGACAGGTTTTCTGTGAAGCATGACAGAAGAAAAGAAAGTCCACAAAGGGGGACACTGCTTGAGACATGAGACTGAAGATATGAAGGACATAATTGAAGACCTAGCAGTGATGGAGGAATTCAGAAGAATAGGTTGTCTTCGGTTTTGTGAAAAGTTGTAGGGGTGCCACACAAAGGTTTCCAAAGAATTTGCCTTGAACTTCAATGGAACAACTACCAAGGTTGGGGTGCTAAATGTTTCAATTTCACCAGAGATTATTGTTTCTGTGACAGACATACCAAGGGGTCAAGAGAATTGGTTTAAAGGTTTCAAATTTGATATAGAGCCATGCAAAGAATTCATGAAACCTTAGTATGCAGATATGGACCTCAATAATGCAATCCCTAGAAGCTGCATCAAGGACACTTATGCAAAGCTACTGTTCAATATTCAGAGGTATTTTCCATGTGAAGGAAGATATCATAAGGTTTACACATATCATTTCAAGCTGCTTCTGCATTTCACAGGTAAAATTTCACTTGATTTTCCCTTTTATATGCATAGGAGTCTTGCTAAAATGGCTGATAAATTACAAGCCAAATCTAAAGGTTGTGAAACATATTTGTTTCATCATGGTTTGATGAAGTTATTGATTTTGAATGAGTTTCAGAAGATAGGTAGAGATTGGTCATCCTTTTTGTTTATAAATGGTTTTGAATTGGAAACATGAACTCCTGCTAGAAACCCTAAAACTAAAGGAACTCCATCACCACCAGTAGCAGAGTCTAGTCAACCTTTAGTTGCAAAACCAAAGGAATTTGCAAAATTGAAGCCAAGGAAACAAGTTGAGAAAAGGAAAAAGCAGACGCAAGTGGTTGATACTCCAACTCCATCACCTGCAAAATAGAGGTCAAATACTGTCAAAGAGGAAAAATAGAAACAAGATGTCAGCAGGCAAGAAATCAAAAGAGTGACAAGAAGCCAAGCAATGGCCTTAAAGGGAAAAAAAGTTGCTACAGATAGGGAGGACAACCCAGTGATAAAGGGAATATTAGATGACATCCTGCATGCAATTGACATAGAGGAGATACCCATTGTTCAAGATAATTTCATTGGAGTAGATGAGCATAAACAGATTAAAGCTAAGTCTGCAAAGAAGCTTGAGTTTGAGGGTGAAAATGCAGCCTTCATCTTTCAAGTAAGGAAACCTACAACTAGACATGCTAAGAAACTCAGTGAAAGTAGAAAGGAAGTTCAAGAACCTATTGAGACAGCTAAAGCCCCTGAAGAATTTGTTTATTTATCAACACCTTCAGTGAAGCATACAGCCAGCAAAGCAAAGAAGGGAAAAGAAGAAATGACAGGGTTTAAACATCTTGAGGAGAAATTGAGGTTGGAAAACCAAGAAATTGCTGTGATGAGAAAGAGGGTTAGAAAGCAAAGTATTGAGAAAGAAAATTTCAAAATAATGAAGGCACTGTAGGAAGGTAAACCTGGTGCTATTTCTGAAACTCCAAGCAGTGTAGAGCAGTTTTTCACATGGATAGTTCCAACCATCAAGGAAGCTAAATTTGTTAGAGTAATAAATACTCACTTGCGAGATAATAACAGGAGGCTTAAAGATCAAGTGGAGGACTTGGAGCAACAGTTTAAATTGACTCAATATGAGTTAAAGAACAAAGGTTTTAAAATCACAAACATTAAAGAGTCAAAATCTCAGTTAAGTGAAAATGAAGAAAGGACCTCATGAAGGCTGAAATGTCTGTGTTTTCAGTTTATATGGATTTTTGATATGATGGAATCAGTTTATTTTTATGTTTTGCTACATTTTCAATTTTCATTTTTGAAAATTTTGAACAAAACTGCTCACTCAGCATTTTCGTAGCATAGACAGTGTAAAAAGGGAGAAAAGCGCTACGAAACTGCTGTAGCAACTTTTCTTGCCCTTTTTCACCAAATTTTGGGGGGTAAAAACATGAATCAAGAAATGATAATGCTGATGAGGTTGTATTTAAAGATAATGAAGTTATTTTTGCAGGAAATATGTCAAGATTTTGAAGAAAAAGGGGTAAAAGAGCAGTGCTACGAAAAGCGCTACGAAACTGTGTTTTTTTCATAGTTGTTTTCATAGTGCAATCTATTACAACCCATTTGAGCAGTTTAGAGATGGTTTTGGAAAGTTGGATCTTAAGGAGGAGGTTTGGCATGTGTTAATTTAATGCAATTTCTAACAGCCAAGGAGCTCGAAATAATGAATTCATGGTGGTCAGAACGTTCTAAGATTGAAAAGGACCCTATGCCTAGAAAATAGGGGACTGTTTCCCACTTTGATGGAGGTTAGCATTATGATCATAAAGATTTGAAACCTATCATCTAGATTCGACCATGTGTGAATAAACTTGGAAAATGATGTAATTTTTTTTAGATAAGGTTGTTATGAATAGAGTTAAGGAGTTTGAACCCTATTTGTAATATGACTGTTTATTAGATTAGTTGTCTTTTTGTAATAAATACCATGTCATATGGTTATGCAAGGTGTCAAGAGTCAAGAATTAAATGTATCTATCAAAAGATAAGATTATCTCATGTTGTAAATTGTCTATAAAGGACCAAGAAGTCAAATATACAGGGGTTGAACATTTCTAGCAAAAGACTGTGCTTATTGTAATTGACTGGTTTTTCGGCTAATACAAAGATTTCTACTTAGCCAACTTGAGATTCAGAAGGAGTTATAGTGTGTTCTTGTTCTAATTACATCTTTTATTATCCTATTGTAGTGGTGTTTGTCTATGTTACTCAGAACTCATCTTTGATGCTCTGACTTCCTATATAGATAAACTGACTGTGTCTTTTACAGTTTCACATGTGTATCTATTGATTAGAACTTTGATATGCCTCAACTTCCATGTTAAGTAGGTTTATTGGTTTACTGAAACTATTTTGACTCCATAAGCCCAATGTGTACTTACTGATGTGATTTTCAACCTACATTTATCATCTATCTGATTATTACCCCCACATAGAGTTAGCCATCTATATTTTTATCAAAAATCATTAACCCTTTGAGAGAGCCCTCTCAGGTTGATGAGGCTAAGCCTCAATCAAAAGATTGGTTTGAAATAGTTACATGAGATTGATTTTATTAGCATCCTATCAGGTCCAATTTTGTGATAACACATTCCAAACCTAATTTCGATATAAGATTTTTGTATTGGAGATGAATCAACTAAAGTAGAATATTTTATCTAATCATAAGCATGATCTTGAGAATTAAAAAAACTATATCCGAAATACCTAAAATATTTATGGAAGGAGTTTGCATTTAGTGAAACCATTCAAAGAAAATACTTTTGTGATAAAATACATATTTGAATTAATTCAGGGACCTTACTAGGATTTTGAGAACATGACATAACCATCAATGGGAGTTGAAGTGCCTCGACTTCTTAACAAGTTCCAAAAATTTGAAAAGTTGGATAACTACATTTTGAGAACTGATATTAATTTATGAAGGAATGGAATGAAATACAAATATAAATAGGAACATAGAGCTATAGAAAAAACAAAACTTCAATTCATTAATAACAAAGTATTGAAAATTGTTTACATGTAGAATGGAAATAAACTAGCTCGGGTGATCAGAGCTTATTCATGAGAAGAGATGTGGTGGATACACCCTTCTAAAATATGTTACAATGAATATTAGAGAAATATTTATTATTGAGAAACAATGGAAAACCATAAACATCTAAAAACCTTACCCTAGGAGATGAAACAACAAAAGTCTATGGGCCCCGTTGAGATAAATTGGTACATCAATTTCCCAGGGTCATAACTTTAGCATATGATCTTCCTGTGTGTAATATTCCAAAATAGGAAAAATAGGAATATTGAACATAAAAATAGAAAATGCAGTAAACATCAATACATCAAAAACATGAGCATGTCACTGAGCCATTTTATAATATATAATAGCAGAAATGAAGTGCAATATCTTGAGGAAAATACAGTCAAGTTAGGAAAAAAAATCCTGAAATGACCAAAACACCAAGACCTGAAACATTGTTGCTGCATAAATTGTTGGGAGGCTATGACTGTGCAATCCTGCTGGGAATAACTATTGCTGGAAACTAGGAATTCATAGATCTACTGATAGGGTGGTCAGAAAATGTTAGGATCAGATATCTGGGCTCTCTAACACAATTCCAAGATAAGCCAGAAAGGGTTTCTGGAAATACCCAAGATGAAAAATGTAGCCCTGGGCTGAATTACGCTCTACAATTGGGTAACTATTGGGAGGTGGCTGATTTTATGAGAAAATAGCTTATACTCCTCCACGCTGACTTTCTGAATGAACAACTGCTCCCCTCACTGGAAAATAAGCTCAAAAACTTGGGTTATCAACCCTCCACTAAAAATGCCCTCCTGGATTGTACAATTCCTGAAGGATACTGCGCTGTTGAAGGTGGTTGAAGAATGGCCTGATGCCGAATGATGGAATGTAGCTCAAAGAACCTCTCCTGAGTGGGCACTCAAATTCCCCTCAGGATGAGGGTGGGATTTTCGCCTAGAAACACCCTTGTGCTAAAAAGCACAACATACTTCGCTAAAAAGCTGAAGCATGCAGAAAGTCATAAAATACCATACATAAAAAATATTCAGAATGCTTTCTATGGCTTCCATCCCCTTCCTTATATGCTTTATGAGCCTCCTCCCCCTTGGTCCCACTCAATAATGATGCTACTCTCATGGATACTTGCTCCCATTATGACTACTTTGTCCTCCACTATCTCCACTACCTCCATGACTGCGCTGTTGATTTGGTCAACCTTGACCCCATCCGCATGCCTTGACCCCCATTCAAACCAAGGAGTGATTTATTCAACTAGATACACTGATCTACATTCACATTAGAAGTGGTTTTATACCTACTAAAGAGATTTATGGGTCCCTCTACCCTCTTATTCATCTATTTTATTAACAAAAACAAAATTTTGTATTCTAAATAGCTAAAAGCTAATTAGAATATTACATTCCTCCCCTCCCAAATGTTGCTTGTCCTTAAGCAACTGCAAGGATGGATGCTGCAAAATCCTCTCTCCTTCCATCGAATCAGATATTATTTAATCACCTTGTTCCTTAGCTGCCTCTCCCGAGTATCCAAGATAGCTTCTGGTTGTACAACCAGATGGCCCTTGTTACACCATTTTTTGGTCATCTAACCTATTATCATTAGATGGACCAAAGTACATCATGTAAGGCCAATTTTACTCCAAGTAAAATTGCTTTCACTATGAAAATAACTTAGTAAATCTTGTTTATGGTCTAAACAGGAAACCCCATAAGGAAATATTAAATAAATATATATTTGTTTGAATTTTCTCAAGAAATAATTAGTTAAACAATAGTTTAATTAATATTTCTGGTTATATTTAACCCAAAACAAGGAAATTAATTAGATAAATCATTATTTATCTTATTATTTTCTAAAGAATAATTGTTTAAATCTTATTTAAATAATATTATTTGTTAAATATGACTAATTCACCCTTAAATAATTAAATAAATCATTATTTATTTGATTATTAATCAACCATATCCTTAAAATGATAAATAAATAATTTATTTATTTATTATTTACTTAATCACATCCTTAAAATGATAAATAAATTATTTACTTTTAGAATCTATGCTTCTGTGATCCATATAAAATTGTAAAATCTCTTTCGGTAATAATCACATATAATGGAACGTTGTCGACGCGTTTCGAACCAACCAGTGTAGTTCATCGTCAGGACTAGGTGAGAGATAAATAAATAAATAAATAATTTATTTATTTATTATTTACAAATAAGGGGATTTGACTCAAGTCAAATTCCTTTTCCCTCCAACAAATATAATAAAATATTCCATAAAAGTTGGATCTAGATTTGGTTAATAATATTTTAATTGTGCACCAATCTCTAGACTAACTCAATATTTTGTTATAAATAGAAGGGTTTTCCTATTCATTTGTCACATTTTGTTGCCTATAGATCACTTTGGATCTCAACACTTGGTCTAGCTATTGATCCATAATCATAGCCATACTTTTCCATTTTTGTCTGGGTTTTCTATACCATCAAGAGAGAGAAGTTCTAAATTTGAAGTGCTGAGGACTCACAAGAACCCATCCCATTGAGGAGAACAGGGAGCACCCTCTTGTGTTTTCCTCCCAAGTGCCATTAATAAAAATATTCATTGGATATATTCTTGTCTTGTATATTGGATCTATGCAGTAAATCTTATTTTTCTACTATTTAATGTCTTCTAATGCATAGATCTAGAATTTTTCAACGTTTGTCTTGATCATCTAATTGCAGATCTGAAGATATTAATAGTCATTTATGTTGTTAGGGCTGTAAGTTATGCGCAATGAATGTGGTCTTTTTTTGTACACTTCGAATCAAGATTCATACTAACAACTAGCGACTCCACATGGGTTTACCATTACGACCGCTGTCGTTTTTCAGATCCTTGCATATCCAACTACTTCAAACCCTAGGATTTCTCTTCAACCCCTTTTTTTTCTTATTATTGATGTTGTTTTTAACCCATAAAACCCTAAAACGATAAAAATTCTAACTTCCGCGTGTTTTTGGACCCATTTCGTAGGTGACAGACATCAACCGCAGCTGAGATAATTTTTTTTTCTAAAACCTGTTGCCGAGAGTGCCGGAAGTGTAGGTCGCACTTTTCTACCCAAAACCTTCGACCTAGACCTCCAGGGCACACTTTACAGCCCAAAAGGTGCGACCTCTGCTGAAAACAGGCCAAAAACTGCGACCTGGACTTTCTGCAGGGATTTTTCTGAATTTTTTCTGGGTTTTGCTGAGCCTCTGTTCAGGGTTGTTTGACTTCCATCTCCGCCCGTTTTGGACCTGTACTTATTTTGTTTCGCTCAACTAAGTGGGAACCTAGCCCCCTAGGGCTTTAGTACCCTCCACTTTTTATGGAAGAGTGTTTGCTGTTGCAGGTTCTCTGAAATTTCAAATTCTTCAGCCATTTTTCTAGATCTAATACCTCATCTTCAGATCCACTTCAGATCGGCTTGTTATCCATCCAAATATCCTCCCTTATCTTTGTTTGGGTTTTCCATTAGGGTGCACTCCGCTTCCCTCATTGGAGAAAGCCTTTCACCACCATTTTTTACAACAATTTTCCTCTGATTTGTTGTTGTTTTCTGCACCACTTTCCAGCAGATTTTGTCTTTTAGATCTCTGTCCCTCTTCACCCTAGATCTATTAGACTATTTTAGTGTGTTTTGATTATTTTTTTTTACTCACCTATAGACTAGTTGTTGAGAGACCTGCCTACTTGGGTTTATATTGGTGCATTATTAGTTGTTTATTTTCTGTTTTGCAGGCCTATATACTGACATTTGCAAGTTTATTTACAGCTATACAACACATTTTTTATTTTTCTCTACAAACGTCTAGGTTTAAAAATTAAAATTTACACACTTTTACACACACACCCTAAGTGAAAAAGGGCTTTGTTAACACCGCCAAGAAAAGACTCTAAAACATTGAAATCATTTGATCCTGCACCTCTTTGCCCTTGTTTCGACATTGTAGTCATTCGATCCTACACCTCCCTGCCCTTTTTGGTCCCTTTTTCCCTTGTGTTGTGTTTCTGTCGTCACCATTTTTCCACCAAAACATTTATCCCGGAGACTTCTTGGCCTTCATCCTCAGTTTCCAGTAGGAAGACTTACCCCCCCCCCCCCCCACGTCGGGTTCGAGTTAGCCTCCCCCGAGTCTACACACTGACTCTTCTTCTGGTCCTTTGGGTTCTTCTTCCACCTTCGGTTCTCCTCTTGACACCTTCACCATGTCTGGTGTAGGACCTGCTGCTAGTGGAAACCCCGACCCTCAGGCTGGGAATACCACTAGTGGGACCACAACGGAAACTACCACGATTTCACCCTTGCTCCCTTTCATGGCATGCCTCAGCCTCCCCGATTTTGACCAGTTGATAAATGACCCTATACACCATGACACTAGTTGGCCTGCTATGCCAACAAAGCTCCCTTAAGACATCCCAAAGTTTGAAGGTCTTGCTAGACAAGATCATTCAAATCATGTTTGATCTTTCCACATGTGGTGTTCATCTAATTCCATTACCGACAACTCTATTCATCTTCAGTTGTTCCAACGAACGCTTACAGGAAAAGCTTCTAAGTGATATGTAGATCAGGCGCCTTCCTCTCATACCACCTTTTTTACTCTGACCCGGGCTTTTTTGTCTTATTTCCAGCTCCCCCTACATTATGACACTGGTACCGAGCTCTTAACCTCTTTCTGTCAATCATCTACGACCTGCCTTTCTGACCATGTTCAGGAATGGCAGAGAAGAAGGAGCCTATGTCGATCCCCTACCTTCGAAGACCGTGTCTACGTGGATTGGTTCCTTAGGACTCTCTTGCCGCCTATTGGGAAAGACATCGCATCACACTTTCCTCAAACCGAAGAAGCCAAATTGGGTTAAAATATGACCTGATATATGCTTAGTTGGGTTATGTTTATATCGTTTTACCTGATCTTCCCAGACCTGGTGGTGCCAACGCACTGGGGGCATCTCATGCCACTGACGGTATCGTTGGAGCTCTCTTTAATCTACATGCTCAACCTCCCATGGGCTATGGTTTCTCTCATGGCGATGCCAACACCTCCAGCACTTTTCCCCCTCCCGGTAGCACGTATCCAGGATACGGCATGTCTCCTCCTTTTTCCCATCCTCCTGTTTACCACACTACTACCCATCCTCTTCATTATCCGTATTCACATCCTGGTGCTCCAGATCCTGTAGCATTATCACCTCCTCCTCCCTTGCCTTCTCAACTCCCGCAACAGCAACCACCACCCCCTCCGGGCAGGTGTACACACAATAGGGCACGACTAATCCTCCTCCCTCAAAAAGGAAGAGGAAAGGAAATCTAAATCAAGTTACCTCTGGTAATCATGGACCTAATCAAGGTAATGCTCCTTATACCACAAACCAACAACAAGGCACTCAGCCCAAGCAGGATAGGCCTCTTCGTACAAAAAATCCCTATTCTTATTGTGGTGTTTATGGTCATTATACGCATGATTGTCCTCTTTTTCCACAAATGCGACAACTATGGGAATCTCAAGCAACATTGAGAAAACAACAAGCTGTCCCTTCCATTCCTCCCAGTCCTGCACCTAGTCAGCTGGTTGTACTTATGGATCCTTTCTCTCAACATGGATTTGTGGCTACCCAACCACCTGAAGGACAAGTGGCCACTCAATCTATTCCATTTGGTTCCCTTGATTACCAGATTTTCATGATGTCCTATGATCAGCCTTCTGAACCTTCTTCTCCTGGCCCTTCACCTTTAGTTGGTACTCATGACCCCCTTTACCCTTCTGGGACGGTTCCTCCCGGCCTCAACTATCTTGGCGTCGTCTCGCCTAGTCATTACCCCTCTGATCAGATACCATTCCTATCTCCCCCACCGGGAGTGTACACAATACCTATTATGGCCACCCTCTCTCTTCCTAACCTGACCCTTGGGATTCTCGTCTGTTACCTTGATCCTCCAACCGCTACTCCGCATGGTCAACCTAAACCTTATCTCACTTTGACCCTGGTTCAACCGGCCCTTATGACTTCTCCTGCTGCAACAGTGCCTCATTCACCTCAACAGGAACCACCTCCCGTTGTGATTGCTTCGGGTAAGAAGGGCAAAGCTCGCAAGGGGGAATCAAAGGATAAGGCTACCCTGACAAACCCTGCCCCTCTCGGCCTCCAAAGCATACCATCCAATGTGCTTCGTGTGACGGTGTTGGCCACGCCACCAATACTTGCCCAAAATTGCCTCACCTCAAGTCCATGGTCAATAAGTCATTTTTGGAATCTGATATCCTAGAGGTATATGTCACTATACCTGATTCAATCCCGAAACTCAAACCATTGCGCACAAATCACCCTTGTGCTTTATGTGATTTCCATGGCGATTACACTCACCTGTGTCCTCGCCTCGAAGATTATCATTCCTTTTTAGAAGCCTTACGCCAATTCGAGGCCGAGCGCCATGAGTCACCTGCTCCCTTATTTTCGCATATTTCTTCGGCAACACCCGAGGACACAGATGCTCCCATTAATTTCCCCCCTTATAATGTTGAGATAACGGGGCCTTGGTCACAAGTCCACGATGAGACCTACCTTGATGTTTCACCTAACCTCCCTTCAGCCCCCTCCCTAGTCTCAACATCGGTGGATCCTTTGTCCACTCACTCTCCCACTACCCCTTGTGACGATGCGCATACAAACCTCTCCTCTCATGATAAGAAGTAAGGTTGTTTCATTGCGTCAGGTGGTCTTTCTTCCATCAGTCACCCCATATTTTATTACGATGACGACATTATGGAAGCAGCGACCACTCCTGACTTTATCTACCCCCCTTACATCGAACTCATGCATTCGAACCACATGCACCATGTGGCCATTACATTGACACCCAATGTTTGGGTAAGGGGGGCACTCATATTGGAGAGTCCAGGAGAAGCAGTTCTTCAACACTCTCTTAGTGAATCTAGTCATGACGACTCTAGTCACATTATTCTTCCACATTTAGAAGAACCTCTAGAGTCCCATATCACTTCAAGATCACTCTAGGGATGATACCCTTTATCATTCCTTCATTTTTCATCAGCAACCCAGTCTCATAGACATTGTGGTGGACCAACCTATAGGTTTTCTGGGAGAACATCAGTTCATTATCCCAAATACTATCTTTGTGATATTAGCACCATGTGTTCCAACCTAGAAACTTAAAGTCCATTTGATTCATATATGCAGTGTCAAAAGAGATTGGTAATCGTCTATTTCCTTTCTCAAACTGCACAACCATACCGAAAAAAAATGGCACACCACATCAATAAACTGTGTTTAGATTTCCCTTTTTCTAAATACATTTTGGCATGTCCACAACATGCTTGGGGGCACCTATGCCCCTCAACAATAAGAATCCCAAATCTTAGCCAAAAACAGCACTGAAAACCCCTTTTTCTGACAGGTCGCACTGTTCAAGTCATTTCTTGGGACAGGTCACATTTTTCTACCCAGAACCTGCTACCAAGGTCGCAGAATAGACCCCAAAAAGTGTGACCTGGCCTGTTCATGAGCTCTGGGTACCTAAACTGAACTTTCAATCCACTGAAATGAAAGAGTAGGATTAGATCTCTTACCTACAACTGATAGATCTCAAATTCGAACGGTCGATTTATCCACTACAATTTTCGCAAGATTTAAGGCCTCCTCTCCTCACGAAATTCACCACAACTCCACTAGAAAATAAGTGAATCTGGAAGGAAAATGCCTTATTAAAAGAAAACCCCTAATTTTTCTTTCACTTACTGCGACCAAAACGTAGCTCAATTTGACGAGCCATATATACCATTGGAAAGATCTCACGAAGCCCTCAAATGGGTATCTATTAGATTTTTTTTTATTTGACACTTCACCAGGACACATTTTTTGCAAGAAGCACCACTTCACCCTTCCTCAAAATCGAATTTCTTCACTTGAAACACTGGTACTGGGGGCACCATGTTGCCTCCATACTTTTCCACGCTCGTGTCGACTTTCTTTGTGATTTACCATCTTGTACTCACGCTTTTAAGGTCCCCATTAGACCCTTTACATATGTGGCAACACCATTGATTCACCCTTGTTTAGAGCATCTGAGTGGAGTCATAATTGCTTCCATGGAGTCTATCCTGAGTCCCTTTACATCTTGCCATAGTCCTCCATCATTAATTGCTTGGTCCCTCTCTCGTGAAGTGCATTATGACCTTCAGTCCCACTGTCCCCTATCCCTCATGATATTGTGTCAGCCGTTGCCACATCATCCATGCCATTTATGCTCTAACAAGGGAAGTCGTCTGTTCGCTACTCAGTCCCCCCCATTTTATCATCATCATTGGTGTCAGTCTGTCAGTCACTCAACTATTTTCTCTCATGCCTTAGTTGAGGATCCCTTATTGCCTCACCTATGACAGACCTCCTTCTGTCAACATCATCTCATTCATTCCAGAAGACAGGTCTAGAGGGCGATGTACCTTGGTTTCAGCTTCCACTCTTTTTCGGTGCCTCGGATCAAGCAAAGGGACTCCTTATTTCCATTTGACTTGATTTTTTCTCAGCTCCAGCTCCTTTCTGCATGATCGAGATCCGTATACTCAATGCTTCAGTGATACAACAACTGACATCAGTGATTCTCGGGTGTGTGTGAGATGTCTCAGTCCTCATGAGGGGGTGGCCCTACAGGTAGCCCCCCACACACTCGGATGACATATTCATTACAGCCTTTGATGCAGCTCCATACATTTGATGATGTCGACCTCAGCTGCTTGCAGTGCCTTTTTGTTTGCATGTATCAGTCAGATTTTTAGAGCCCTTTCCTATTTTCAAGGGCTTCTGGGTTGTATTTGTATCTCATGTACTCAGATATTATTGTACAAAGTCCTGGCTGTTATCCCAGGCACAATATGTAAGTGGGATTCATTATCGTGTTATTTATCTAGCTCATGTTTAGGCTAGAATATGCTTTATTATTGTGTTCCGTGCTTTTCCAGGTGCCTTATTGTTTGTACTATTTCCTCGGCGGGCATAGGTATGCCTTCCCCGCCACCTATAGCAGGTACTCACTCATCAAAAAGACTTGTCGCACCTAAAATTCACCTCCTCAAGGTCTAGTTCTTTCAGCATTTTGTTTTACCTTATACTTCTCTCTCTTTGACTTCCCCTTCGATGTCTAGTGATAGAGTTCTTACAACGTACTTTGGTCATACGATTATCTCCTAACGCTCGCACACTAGGGGGAAATCTGTTACACCATTTTTTGGTCATCTAACCTATTATCATTAGATGGTCCCAAGTACATCATATAAGGCCAATTTTACTCCAAGTAAAATTGCTTTCACTATGAAAATAACTTAGTAAATCACCTTTATTAAGTTGTTTATGGTCAAAACAGGAAGCCCCATAAGTAAATATTAAATAAATAAATATTTGTTTGATTTTCCTCAAGAAATAATTAGCTAAACAGTGGTTTAATTAATATTTCTGGTTATATTTAACCCAAAACAAAGAAATTAATTAGATAAATCATTATTTATCTTATTATTTTCTAAAGAATAATTTTTTAAATCTTATTTAAATAATATTATTTGTTAAATATGACTAATTCACCCTTAAATAATTAAATAAATCATTATTTATTTGATTATTACTCAACCGTATCCTTAAAATGATAAATAAATCATTTATTTATTTATTATTTACTTAATCACATCCTTAAAATGATAAATAAATCATTTATTTATTTATTATTTACAAATAAGGTGATTTGACTCAAGTCAAATTCCTTTTCCCTCCAACAAATATAATAAAATATTCCATAAACGTTGGATCTAGATTTGGTTAATAATATTTTAACTATGCACCAATCTCTAGACTAATTCAATATTTTGTTATAAATAGAAGGGTTTTCCCATTCATTTGTCACCTTTTTTTGCCTAAAGATCACTCTGGATCTCAACACTTGGTCTGGCTATTAATCCATAATCATAGCCATACTTTTCCATTTTTGTCTGGGTTTTCTACACCATCAAGAGAGAGAAGTTCTAAATCTGAAGTGTTGAGGACTCACAAGAACCCATCCCATTGAGGAGAACAGGGAACACCCTCTTGTTTTTTCCTCCCAGGTGCCATTAATAAAAATATTCATTGGATATATTATTTTCTTGTCTATTGGATCTATGGAGTAAATCTTGTTTTTCTACTATTTAATGTCTTCTAATGCATAGATCTAGATTTTTGCAGCATTTGTCTTGATCATCTAATTGTAGATCTGAAGATATTAATAGTCATTTCTGCCCTAGGGCTGTAAGTTATGCATAGCTAAAGTGGTATTTTTTCATACACTTCGAATCAAGATTCATACTAACAGTGAGGACTCACAATAACCCATCCCATTGAGGAGAACAGGTAACACCCTCTTGTGTTTTCCTCCCAGGGGCCATTAATAAAATTATTCATTGGATATATTCTTGTCTTGTCTATTGGATATATGGAGTAAATCTTATTTTTCTACTGTTTAATGTCTTCTAATGCATAGATCTAGATTTTTGCAGCATTTGTCTTGATCATCTAATTGCAGATCTGAAGATATTAGCAATCATTTATGTTGTTAGGGCTATAAGTTATGCGTATCTAAAGTGGTATTTTTCGTAAACTTCGAATAAAGATTCATACTAACAGTAGATGCTTGTCAATATATGTCTTAGAGAGTCATTCAGTTCATTTTTGGATGAAAGTAGTCAAGTTGTTCCACAAAAGTATATTATGGAAATTGCTGAGGCAGAAATCACAGTGGTCATATTGAAAGAGGTTTACAAACCTTTGGTTCATCCTCCTAAGTAGGAATTCAAGGGTTTTAAAGGAAAATCATCTGGATAGTGTGCAATTGTTAGGAAGTGGCAATGAATAAAAAGTAAACAATTCTCTATGGATTTCAGAAAATATTCATACTACTCATGTACTTACCAAGGTAAAGTGATATGAAAATGGGTTGGATAACTTGTTATGCTTTTCAAGAACCTCCCACTCAGTTACACAAATAAAGATCTAACTTATTCTTGACTTGTGCAGAAATCAATACTTGAAACAAGTGTATTTGTTTTTACTGTTTAAGTGCTTTAAGAATTTTTTTTTTTGCTGATATTAAGCATGTGTAAAAACCATATAATGCAGAAAATAAGCACCAACACATAACAACAAATTTAATAAAGGAATTGACCCAAATATCGTGGGCTACGTCTCCTTGAGCTCTTGTCAACTTGACTTGGCTCTTTGGAATTATGATGTGAAATTTATTTTACAAGTTAATAAATCAAATCCAATTTTTGTTTGGGTTGTACCAATTGGGTTTATAACATCATCATACCCCTGTCATGGCTTTCATCACTCTGAAGACAAAACTAGGTTCCCTTAGACTTGATCTCAGCTGTCGGCACCCTTGAGCTTCCTTGAGCTTCTGTGTGGCACTAATCCTTTAAGAAATATGTTTCTATCACTAAACCCTCACCTATTATCTACAACACATATCATATCTTCAAAATAGACTGATCATTTTCTCAAAATGAGCACTGGCTCTCCAATCTAGGCCTCCATCCATTATTGGCCCTGGGCTGCCCAAAACTTCCATGTGGCTCTTTTACCTTCATAATTATTCAAATGGCTCTTAAAATCATTTCATTCAATTCAAAATGTCCAAAATAGTGATAATATACTATTCACTTGCAGAAATTGGCCTCCGACTGCTCTAGTTTCGCCTTTAACACCTGGTGGCACCCGCTGGCTCTAGGTCACTGAAAACTTCTCTAAAGAATCTCAGCCTTCAAAAGTCTTAAAAATATTCTGAAAACAATTCTGTTGGATTCCAAAGGATCAAAATAGTTAGAATAGACTCCTAGTTTGTTGATAATGGATACTGGTTGTTCTAGATATGCCTCATTCTCTTGCTAACACTTGGTGGCCCTAATGACCCTTGGAACTTCTCTGAAGCATATCGGCCTTCAAAATTCCTCTACAGGATCTGAAAAACACACCATTAGTTCTGGAATATCTGAAATATCGAAAATTGACTATTGGATTTCTAATAAGGCCTCTAGCTACCGTGGCCAGGCCTCAAACCGTTGTTGGCCCCTGGTGGCCCTAATGGCCCCTAGAACTTCTCTGAAGAAAAAAACTACTGAAAAGTCCTCTAATGGATCTAAAACCCTCACCAATGAGTCTAGAATGTCTGAGATAGTCAAAATTGACTATTCACACTCTCAGAATGGAAGAATCTAGCTCAAGATAGAGCCTAAACAGTTTTTTCCCAGTTACCCCTAGAACAACTCCACTAAATGTGGAGAAACTGCACTTAACTGCAGTTATAGTTGGAAAAATTCCGAAATTTTGGAGTTCCTCTATTTCTCAGCCAAGAAAACCACTAGGACTAACCGTTGGCACTTAATTCTAACCTTCAGGGTGTTGGGCACATGCCCTAACTCCGCAGTCTTCATAACTGTGGAGCGAAAACCATTGGAACTAACCTTAACCGTCGGCTTAAACTTTACGGATGACCATCCATGTGACATAACTTAACAAAAAATGCGGAGACTACATAAAAACCATTGGAGATACCCACCACTGTAACGATGCCTTGTGACCAGGTTTTAATGTTGGCGGTTAACGGCTTCATAAACCGTCGCAGGTTTCATTTGACGCCTGGTTCCGAGTTAAGGACACATGGGGAGGGGCTGGCCCCTCCGCTCCCCCAAGTCAGAAACCATTACATGTTAAATTAAACGTGAATAAAATATGGTTAAGAAATAACCATAGCCCAAGCAGTAAGAGCATGCGTGTGCAGGCAAGAGGTCTCGAGGTTGACTCCGATGGAGTCCGACCAAAATTTTAATATACCAAACCTAGGCCACATGGCGGCCTCTAATTGGCTCATCAAAACCATGTACAGTCCGACTTCAAATTTCATGCTGACACTTGTTGACATCTAGTTGGCCCAAAAGGAATATTCCAGGAATATTCCCTCGAATATTCTCTCTTTTTTTCTAATATTCAAAACCCAGTCAAACTTGGTCAAAAGCCAGAAATTGCAGTTTACTGGACTTTTCGAATCACGATAAATTCTTCATATGGTGTCGGTTTTTCGAACCATTCCTGGGGCCGGAATTAGGAAGACGAGATCTATCCAGTTGCTTAGGTTCAACACAATTTCGAACACTTTTAAATTTGAGCTATCACTTAGGTCCTTGATCCAAATCTTATCAGAAAGTCTTTAACCAAAATTCAAGTTAACATGCACAATGAAAATAATATGTTGTTGAAATATTCAACATTTGGATATAAAATATCATGGAAGAGTTTGCAGGCATAAATGTGGAAATGGAGTCTGTCTAAAGAAAATCAATAGATTAAAGAGTGTCGTGGGGATGAATTGATTCCTATATTTATATGGATACTCATAACAAAGCTCAAGAAGATTAAGGGAACCTCTTGAAGAAAGTCTGCAAGAGTTCTCCAAAGGAAAGCAGTTTTGTGTTTTATGATGCATCTTGAAGTGAATGAGTTGGCTCCATTTTTCATTTTTCTTTTGAAATCTCTCCAAAATGCATTTGTTGATGAGCATACGTCAATATGTGGATCAAAATATTCTTAGGAAGATATTGTAGAACAAGGCACAACAATGGATTTCATTAATTTAATTAATGTCGAAGGAGTTGATACTTTGCCATACAAGAAGGAATTAGGTTTTTTTCTTGTAGTGGAGACCTTTGATGAAGCAAGAATGGTGCCTTATCTTCTCCCATTAATAGCATTTTTCCTTCGTCTATGTTGGAACGGGGCTCCCTAAGCTACGAATTTTGTATATTTTTTGTATTAATTAGTCTAACGCAGGGGTTTTGGGGTGGGTCAAAGCCTCGAACACATTGTAATGGGTCAAAAGGTAGACCTAGAGTCCGCAAACCACAGTTTGCAGACCACAGGATAGCGTAGGCTACATTGATATAAATAGATGAATAGTTTGAGTCTAGAGGTAGGCATGAATTAATATTGATGCTACGTGCTAACTGTTAGATCTATTTTCGGTTGTTTTGGGTAAGGACTCCTGCTTGCTATGTGAACGGAGATCCTCTGTCCTGCTATGTGCGGACCCCGCTAGGCTGTGTGTGTAGGCTAGTTTTGGTTGTAAGTGGATCTGAATGTTAATGAATGCCAAGTATCGTTAAAGTATCTGTGTGCTATCTAGATTGGTTATGTTTACTGCTAAAGCGTATATGTGATGATTATTTAGTTGCGAATGTATCTGTGTTTTTGCATAAGTATATCTGTGATCTATTATTAGTTGCGATTATAAGTGCTCTGTGATGGTATTTGGTAATGCACACGTGGATGCGAATGTACTGATTAGATATGATATTTGTGTTATGGTTATATGCTGAGTATAGTATTAAAATGGCTGCGAATAGACTCATTCTGGGTAAAACTAGCAAGTAATCATACAGATCTGCCTCACATTACCTACTCTCTCCTAGGGTGTGTAAACCTAGTTCCAACACCCTCCCATACTACTTCGGGTGAGACCTTGGCCTGCACAAGTAGGTCATTGCCGAAAGGGCCAGTAGTATAGGGGTTTGTTGGCAAACCTTAACCTCCGAACTTGGGTCAGGACCCCTCAAGCCAATAGTATATTAGAATCATGTGCATTAAGTTTGTAACATCAAAGGGATACCATCTTGAATCATAATAATATATAGGGAGTTGAAACTCTTATTTACTTTGAGATGCCCGATGTAGCAACGTTAGAAAGGATAAGTGATACATACATAACTGGGAAGTGAAATCAACCTTATTTCTTGATGTAGATTTTGTTGTGCAGAAATTGGAGAATACATTGGCATCACCCATGTTAGCTGCCAGTGGGATTTATATTAGAAGCGTCATTATGAGGCATGACGGTGCAAACTTAAATTGTGGATTTATGACGCTAAAGGTAAATTATAAGAATAATCTCTTTCGACAAGTCACGTATAGCAAAAACATCAAGCATTGCAAATGCGGATGTTAGGTTTGAGCGATATGAGAGTATGACACCTATTTCCAAATTTGATCTTCATCAGTCTACTGTAAAAACTTTACTAGTGTCAGGCGCTAGATGAGGATACATGGAAGAGACAAGCTGATAAGAAACAACTAAATATTCATGCATTTATTAATTTATTGAGTAAAAATCAATGTGTGACTAACAATCACCTATAGAAAATTGTAATGTTGATATTGATCCAGTAAATGGTACTGATATTAAACATCCAAGCCTATCATTCAATCGTGATAAGGGTCCATCAATAACTGTTGTTCATGTTGATGCTTTGCGGGTGAGTAATTAATATGAAAATATGATGTTGACAGAAGAAGAGATATTTGTGCAAGCACCAGAGAAAGTTGGGAAGTGGAAAATTGGTTTTTGATTACCAGATGCTGAGTATACTAGAATTAAACGATCTAATGTCAGGTTGGGTTCTGAAATTGTACCTCTTTATATCTCATGTTATGATATCTATTCAAATTGGATGGATTTTAAAGTTTATCCAACTTAGCTCGATGTGCATGTTTATAAGATGGAAACAACAATGAAGAGTAAGATAGAGAAGGCATCTAGATGTATCATAAAAAAATGTGTTTTTGCAAGTTTCAAAAAATTTGTTTGGGGGAGGCAAACCGGATGAGTTGCAAACTGGTTTTGAAGCAACCTTGCGTATTGGTTCCAAGGATTCTTGTTTCGTTGAAATTCCTATAGCAGTCTTACCTAGAGATATGTGCTCTGTGAATTTGAATAAAATAGGATTACCATTCTACTAGTTTTTAGCGCAATCAAAGGTTCATAATTTTCATACCTTGATCGAATGGCTTTACAAGAGGAGAAACTGCACGAAAATTAAAAGTTGAGAGCTCCCAAGAGGCTGATTGCAAAAACTACCATCTAAATCCGCTACAGGTTACCTTGTAAGTTGTTAGTGGTTTTCATGGAGCGGTATGTAGTTTTGCTAATGTATACGTGGCCAAGCATTTGGGGCCCACATATCATTAGAATGCAGAACAACTGACTTGTCATCTCCAACAAAGACTTACAACAACAAATTTAAGTTCGACATTTGCTCTCCCCATGTTCAAGTAATAACATATATATATATATATATATATATATATATATATATATATATATTTTGCAGAACTTGATTTTCAAAAGCCTGAAGAGTAAAACTTGCAAAGTAAAAGTCTCATATATTTTAAAATGAAAAGGGGTGGAAATTTTATACTTCGAAATCAAAACATGTTGAGTTTTCTTGTGTGATGGGGTAGCATCGGATGTGCTTTAGATCCCAAACTTTGTGGAGGGACTAGAGTACATGAGATCTCCAATACCCAAAAAGGGATTTGGGAAATTCCATTCGGTTTGGGAGATAATTAATTAATTAATAAATTTAATTAAGGACCCTACGTCTAACTTAGGAAAATTAACTTATTAAAGGTAATTAATTAAAACATGTGATGAAATTGTCTTAAGTCACACAGATCAAGATTTATTTTAATCTTAGCCATTGATTCAAGATCTGATCATGATCATTGGTTTCCCAATGAGAAAAGTATAAAGGAAAGGCTTGGGGTCATTTGGAGGAGACACATAGAGGCAAAGCACTGAAGCTAAGCTGGAATTATAGGGCATGGTTTGCTAAGAATTTCCAGAAGTGTTTCAACTGCAGAGAGGGGAGTTTATGCAAAGGGGATGGTCTAATCCCAGTACCTAGAATCAACAAGAGGCACAGAGCAACTTCCATAGGTAGCAGCTGCGCAGCGCAGGGGCAACTTCAGCTATGCAGTCCCTTCTGGGACAGCGCTGGTCAGCTGGGGACCCAGTTGGATTATGCAGAGACCCTCAGGGGCAGCGTAGGGTCACCCTTTTTGGGGTTACACAACCCTCTCTAGGCCAGCACAGAAGCCTGCAGAGGCTGACGTAGGGGCTGCATGGGCAGTGCTGGGGTTTCTAAGGCCAAGATCTGGCTGAGTCTTGTAAATCTTGTTTGAGGGTGTGGATCAGTCAACGATTTGGATTTAGAACAACAAGTTAGCTACAGATCTATAATTTTCTTTGTCGGGTTTACCAGTGTGGTACCTTGATTTGATGTATTCAAAAAATTCTTAATGATACAAACCCTCGAGCATCTAGAATACTGGTTTTCCTACATTGGGTTTTTCCGAGGACTATTGTCCAAAAAATCTTGTGTCGCTTTGTGTACGTGTGCATGTACTTTTTCTCTTTTAAATCTGAATAGGTGAAAGTCTGTTATGCTTTTACTTCGATGTTAATCTGAAGATTTCAACATTAATAACTTTTTTAACCAGATCTAACAGTATATTTCTACATTAGTAACAATAAAAAAATTTCACAAAACAAACCCCACACACCAAAGAAGTATTTGTTTGTGAAAAGAAAAAAATAATCATTAGAGGGAATTTTAGCCTAAAATTTCCCATGAAATTTTCAAGTAATTTCCATGTCATAATATGTAAACCAACCAATATCCTTTAAATTCAAAGAAAGGTACATGTAAATATTTTGGAGGGGAAAAAAAACTATTTTTTTTTTTAAATTGTATTTTTGGCTTGTCTCCTTATAGGTTTACTCAAATTTCAAGTGTATACACTCGTTGGATGCAGAATTAAATTTCACATCCAACGAGTACCCATCATGCATACTTTTGAGAAGAACCACATTGATCAAAGTTGAAGATACATTAAAAAAGAGTGTCAAACATGTTTTTTTAAATATACACTCGTTGGATGCATAATTAAATTTCGCATCCAACGAGTACCCATCATGCATAATTTTGAGAAGACACACGTTCATAAAAATTGAAGATACATTAAAAAAACGTGTCAAACACCACGTTTTTTTAATGTATCTTCAACTTTGATCAATGTGGGTCTTTTCAAAAGTATGGATGATGAGTACTCGATGGATGCAAAATTTAATTCTGCATTCAACGGGTGTTTACACTTGAAATTTGAGTAAACCTATAAGGAGATAAGCCAAAAATACGATTAAAAAAATAGTTTTCTTCTTTTCCTTTCAAAATTTATACCTCGTATTTTGTTATTTTAACTATTATTTTATTATTTTTATAGCTCGTATTTTATTATTTTAATTATTGTTTTATTATTTTTCCTTAGGAAGCGAATTTTAGGCTGGAATTTCCTCTAATGTATGTAACTATCTGTAAATTAGTTTTGTAATTATTTCCCGGACAGTTAGAGTAGGAAAAGAATAAAAGTTGGAAAGTTAAACATTAGGGGGGTTCGGAAGGGCATAGTCACCCATGACTGGCAATGTAAACAAAACATTCCCTTTGAAATCTGAAGATGATATTGCAGTTTGATTCCAACATTGGGAAGTTGCAGTGATTGTTTTTCTTGTATTTCAACATTCATATGTGTTTTTTTTCTCTTGGACAATGTAAGATGCAATTGGTGCTTTGGTTTAGTTTCAGTTGGTTTGCAAGCCCTCATGGCTTGTCCTTCCATACATTCATTTTAATTGTTTTTTCTTAATCAATTTGAAGATGTCTCGAGCACTGGTTCCCCACAACTAGGAACTGTCTCCTGAGAACTACAACATGTTCTATATTTGCACAATCATAATAAATTCAAGTTATATGTCCTGCATTGCACTTACATACCTCTAATTTCATTCTTGTTAGGTCAGGGTTTCCTTTGGAGACACCATTAATTTGATCAATCTTTGTAGAGAGGAATACTTAGGAGTTGGCATTGTTCAAGATTTCTCAATATCTTTTCTTTATTAATATTTTTGGAGGATTTTATTTTAATTGAGTTCATGAGATTGATTTCTTCCTTTTGACTTAGTATCATTATATTCTTATCGGTCTATTCAATTTTGAGCATAAAGAATACAAATTATATTGAGCTAACGATTATCATTAGCATCATAAATTCTTATATAGATGTTATGCAGTTCCAAACCTATTGAATGCTTCAAATGTGGTTGGTTCTTTCAGTCATTCATTATATATGTAATAACATGGCATTTCAAAAGGCATTTGTCGAAGGTTTAATGCTACGCCCTAATATTCTACTCACAATTGGGAAGCTACTTCTACGAAGTACTTTGGGCAGTGTTTTCTCTCACCAAGATTGTTTATTTTTCAATTTGACTATCACAAAAAGAAAATTGGTTTTACAGTTAAAAAAAAAAATTCGAACTTTTATTTTTGTTTGTCAAGTTGTCGGCTTGAGGAGCCGACCTAGGGGCATCTAATCCGTCAAAGTCACCTGGGGATCACACCCGACCTGGGCCATACCAGGCCTAAGTTGATTGTTTTTTTTTAGCATGTCTCCTCCCCCTAACACATGGCAGAACCACCCCTCGTGAGGTTTGAACCTGGGTTGTCTCGTAAAGGAGGCCCATCCTCAACCAATTGTGCTAGTAGGACTTGAATTTTCCAACTTAATATGTAAGAGGAAATAAAAAAAACAAAGGAATATAGGAAATCATAAAGACACATAAATGCAGAATGCAAAGCCTCTAAGTTTACTATAATTATGATGAGTGATATTTTAAAAGGAAAATTTGCAAATAAAATAAATTTGTTGTCCCTACACATCTATGACACTTAGTTGATTCTTTAGAGTCTACTTTAAAATAATGTTAGAATTATTTGCTAGAAATATTTTCCATTCATTGAATCTATTTTATCTTAATGCAATGCATGGTACATTAAATTGCAATTGTATAATGTGCGTGTAGTCATAAATTTTATATATCTCAATTTTTTTTCGCATAATCTTTCTATCATATTTATTCTATTAAAATTAAGAGTTTTTATATTTAGTGATTTGGTTTTTCAAGATGATGTTCTCAAATATTCCTTAGGTTTACTTTGTACTTTTACAGACAATTGCTAGCTTTAATCTTTATGGGAGATATAAAAAGGGAGTTGTCTACGGAGGCGAAGGAATTTCCCGGACGACCAAAAGTGGCCGGAATCAGAGCAAAAAAAACATTAAGAAATATTGTAGTAGCAGTGTTTGAATCATGTTTTTGATGGTGGAAATGGATTCATCACCATCAAAAACCTCTAGGGCACCCAAAATATTGAATTTTGATAACTATAATCTGGATTTACAAAAATCCTTGCCATATTTTCTTAAAATTTTACCGGAATTTCCGTGATCTTCACAGCAAAAAAGTAGTCTAGTTAGACTACGGTGATAAAAAGCCTGAAGAAGTGATGGGAAAGTCCAATTTTTAACCCTAATTTGATAGTGTTGGAGGTGGGGTACAATTTGAACAAAAATGTAGATATGAAGAGTACATGATAGGTGAAGGTTGACAACCATGTTCGGTGAATTGACAAATGGGTTCAAATCAAGCTGGTGATTATGGGATGTTTCCATGGATTTAGTATTAAACAAATGGAGGAGTAAGTGAGGTTAGAGAAAGGGACGAGTTTGTTATAGTTAAACCCACACCGTGATAGGGAGAGCCATTTGCAGGTCAATTTTAGCTAAGCATCAATTTGACAGACAATGGCTACGGAGGCAACAATTTCCCAGGATGGCCATTTTCTGGTTGGAATTTGGTTTTGTTTAAAAAAAAAATTAACCTAACAGTGTTTGAAATTTGTTTTTAAGTATCTTTAAAAACTCTTGAACATCAAAATCTTGAAGCTTCAAAGTTGTGATTTTACTATAAATTCCATTATTTTTAGGGGAAAATGTAACTTCGTTAGATAACGCGACCCATAAAACCCTTTTGCACTTAAATTCTTAGAAAAATCCAATGACCATTTACTGCACAGTCGTCACATTATCTCCTATGGTTTGGACATGTTAACTAGCTTTCCTAGACCACATTTAGACTAGGGGAGAGGGGTCAATTGTTGGACACATCGGCAGTGACTGGGCCCCCATGCCACCTGGAGTGCCACACGTGCATATGACACAATGGCATTTGCCACAGACATGTGTCACGTGTACGAGGAACCTACTCTGCCAGTCAACAACCTCTCCTGCCAGTGGCTTCCCACATTTTATTGGAGGCTTCTCGATGAAGATGCCATTTTCACTCCGGGGCTGGTATGTGTGTGTTTCTTTGTCCAGTAGTTGCATTCTTCCTACACTGATTCCCGACGCATCCACATCTTCCCTTCGCACTCTTCATCCTGGGTTATGGAGTGTCTGCGCTCCTAGTTCGAGCGCCTGTGGTCCTGGTTCGAGCGCGGGGTTTGAACTTGGTGGTTATATCTTGGCTCTATGGTGGTTATACCTTGGCTCTGTATGGTTATACCTCGGCTCTATATGGTTATAGCTCGGCTCTGTGGTGGTTATAGTTGGCTTTGTGGTGGTTATAATCAGCTCTGTGGTGGTTATACCTTGGCTCTGTGGTGGTTATACTCGGATCTGTGGTGGTTATACCTCGGCTCTGTGGTGGTTTTACCTCGGCTCTGTGGTGGTTATACTCAGCTCTGTGATGGTCATACCTCGGCTCTTTTGTGGTTATACCTAGACTTTGTGGTGGTTATACCTTGGCTCTATGGTGGTTTTCCCTCGGCTCTTTGGTGGTTTTACCTGTGTTCGACTCTGCGTCGTTTTCAAGTCTGGATGCTCAGAATTGTGTTTTCAGGTGAGTTTTTCATTGTGGGTTTTCATTTTTTTTTAATGTCTGTGCTGCCTCCTCTGTGAATGGTTGTATTCTGATGGTCTTTTGCATTGTTTGCAGGTCAATGAAGTTGGCAAGGAGGAAGGTGAGGAGAGTAGTCGTAAGGTATGACTCTGTGCTACCAGTCATATGCATGTGTTTTTTAACACATTTAACTTGAAGGATATGTTTCTCTGTTGAGCTCATTTCCTGTGTTTTTAAACACTTGGGTTTTCTATAAATTGATTGGTTTTTTTAACACATTTAGGGTAGGGTTTTGTGTAAATTGACTGGTTTTGTGTAACTTGAATGGTTGTGTAAATTGATTGGTTGTGTGTAAATTGACCAGTAAATTGACTAGTTTAGGGTACGGTTTTGGTGTAAATTAAAATGAATCTGTGTAAATTGACTGTTTTTGTGTAAATTGACTAGTTTAAGGTATGGTTTTTGTGTAAAGTTCCACTTCTATGGGAGGAATAGAAACATGACTGGATTTTTAACACATTTAGGGTTTAGGGTTTTGTTTTTTAACACATTTATGGTTTAGCGTGTAAATTGATATTTTGATGTTAAAATATTTGTGTCCACCACAGAGCTGAGATATAACCACCACAGAGCCGAAGTATGTTAATAATGTTTTATATTTTTTACATATTTTCAATTAATTCGATGACATTTTCTCATACTGTGTTAATAATGTTGTCTAAATTCCATCAATCTAATAATTTAAGCTACATTGATATATTTATTTACATTGATATATGCACATGTAAAGCAAATTAAGTTGTCTCTATTCAATAACCTTAATTTTACAGTCACTTCCATAGAGGTGTTTTACCTTTGTTCCTTGTTTCTCTTAATGGTTTTGACTTGCATGTGAAGTCTCTATCTTGCATTATTATTTCACTCCAAAAAGATATAACCACCTTTGTTCCTGGTTTCTCTTGAGGGTTTTGACTTGCATGTGAAGTCTCGGTCTTGCATTCTTGTCACAGAGTCTAGGTATTAATTTTACAGTCACTTCCATAGAGGTATTTTACCTTTGTTCCTGGTTTCTCTTAAGGGTTTTGATTTGCATGTGAAGTCTCAGTCTTGCATTTTTGTTTCATAGAGTCTAGGTATTAATTTTATGGTCACTTCCATGGAGGTATTTTACCTTTTTTCCTGGTTTATTTTAAGGGTTTTGACTTGCATGTGAAGTCTTGGTCTTGCATTCTTATTTCACAGAGTCGAGGTATTAATTTTGTAGTCACTTCCATATAGGTATTTTACCTTTGTTCCTGGTTTCTCTTAAGGGTTTTGACTTGCATGTGAAGTCTTTGTCTTGAATTCTTGTTTCACAGAGTCGAGGTATTAATTTTACAGTCACTTCCATAGAGGTATTTTACCTTTTTTCCTGGTTTCTCTTAAGGGTTTTGACTTGCATGTGAAGTTTTGGTCTTGCATTCTTGTTTCACTCCAACAAGGTATAACCACCTTTGTTCCTGGTTTCTCTTAAGGGTTTTGACTTGCATGTGAAGTCTCGGTCTTGCATTCTTGTTTCACAGAGTCGAGGTATAACCACCACAGAGACAAAGTATGTTAATAATGTTTTATATTTTGTACATGTTTTCAATTAATTTGATGACATTTTCTCATAATGTGTTAATAATGTTTTATATTTTGTACATGTTTTCAATTAATTTGATGACATTTTCTCATACTGTTTCACTTGAACAAGGTACCACTAATTTGTTCAATACCACTAATTTCCAAATGAAGTTGCCTAAATTCCATCAATCTATGAATTTAAGTTACATTGATATATGCACATGTAAAGTAAATGAAGTTATCTCTATTCAATCAATTGAATCTAAATTGACACATTTATTCACATATATAGATGCAAATGTAAAGATTTGTTCCTAATTTTCCTCTCGGTCTTGATTTGCATTTGGTATAAGGGTATAATTTATGATTTCTTTGTTGCTAGTTTCTCTTAAGGGTTTTGACTTGCATGTGAAGTCTCAGTATTGCATTCTTGTTTCACTCCAACAAGGTATAACAACCTTTGTTCCTGGTTTCTCTTAAGGGTTTTGACTTGCATGTGAAGTCTTGGTCTTGCATTCTTGTTTCAATCCAACAAGGTATAACCACCTTTGTTCCTGGTTTCTCTTAAGGGTTTTGACTTGCATGTGAAGTATCAGTCTTGCATTCTTGTTTCACTCCAACAAGGTATAACCACCTTTGTTCCTGGTTTCTCTTAAGGGTTCTGACTTGCATGTGAAGTCTCAGTCTCACATTCTTGTTTCACTCCAGCAAGGTACAACCACCTTTGTTCCTAGTTTATCTTAAGGGTTTTGATTTGCATGTGAAGTCTCAGTCTTGCATTCTTGTTTCAATACAAAAAGGTATAACCACCTTTGTTCCTAGTTTCTCTTAAAGGTTTTGACTTGCATGTGAAGTCTCGGTCTTGCATTCTTGTTTCACTCCAACAAGGTATAACCACCTTTGTTCCTGGTTTCTCTTAAGGGTTTTGACTTGCATGTGAAGTCTCGGTCTTGCATTATTGTTTCACATAGTCGAGGTATAACCACCACAGAGCCTAAGCATGTGAATAATGTCTTATATTATGTACATGTTTTCAATTAATTTGATGACATTTTCTCATACTGTGTTGATAAGTTTTATATTCTGTACATGTTTTCAATTAATTTGATGACATTTTCTCATATTTTTTCACTCGAACAAGGTACCACTAATTTCCAAATGAAGTTGTCTAAATTCCATCAATCTAAGAATTTGAGTTACATGTTGTTTCACTCCATCTTGTTTCATTTGTTGTTTCATTGCAACCTTTTAGCAGTTTCATACTTCTGTTGTTTCATTGCAACCTTTCTATTCATTGAGCATACCAATTCTATCAGATGACTACTTTAAATACTCGTTTTCCAACAATATGTGCTTATTTTATTCTCTCAAATTTTTATTTAGAGTTGTGCAATGGGCCATAATGCTTTGTAGATGCAGTGAAACTGCTTTTTTCAATGTCTTATATCAGCTTTGGGTTTGAAGTTGTTGGGATAGGGAGCATGTACATAGAATAAGATGTTTTTGTGTTCATTTGTCGATTGGGAACATTTTTCACAATTTCAATGTCTTAGATTAGAGAAGGAAAGTATTAATCTAAGGTTATTTTGTTTTAATGGTATCATTGATGATTGAGATTATGCCTTTACAAGTGACACTAACACATTTGGCCCAATTTCCGACAGCCAAAGTGTCTCTCTTGCGACACATAGTCGTCAAAAGAGCGACACTATGAGGTGGGACAAAACGTGGTTAGCCTTACAGTCACAATTCCGACACTTCAATAAAGTGTCGTAAGAGCGACACATTTTCTGACTTTTCCAGACGGTCGTCACTCTTCCGACGTTATCCAAAAGCGTCGCTCTACCGACATTAGACAAAGTGTCACTCTACCGACGTCATACAAAGTGTCGCTCTACTGACATTATACAAAGCGTCGCTCTACTGACATTATACAAAGTGTTGCTCTACCAACGTTAGAAAACATGTCGCTCTAGCGACGTACGAAAAAACGTCGCTCTAGCGACAGTGTAAAACATCGCATTACTGACGCTCTTTCATCGAAAATAAATTTAAAAAAATAGCCACATGTCGCTATAGCGACGGGAAAATACGTCACTCTTCCGACAGAATGAAATTTAAAAAAAGTCGAATGTCGCTTTTTCGATGATAACAATGTGTCGCACTTTCGACGGAATAAAATTATAAAAAAAACCTACGTGTCGCTCTTCCGACGGAAAGGATGCATCGCTCTTGCGACGAAAACAAAACGTCGCTCTTCTGACAAAACCTAAACGTCGCTCTTCCGACATAAACTAAAAAATATTTAAAAAAATATATTTAGATAAATCCCACATGGAACTACATACTAAAAATATTATGTACCTTCAGCCATGGATAGTGACTTATCAGATTTTATATGTGGTCCAATATAGATTCACAAGTTATGTCCACTAAAAGAGTTTGAGAGAGCATTTGCAAAAAAGTAATGAAAAGTTGTAAAGTTGTACCAATAGTAGGAATTACATATGAAAAGTTTTTTTACCATCAGCCATCAATATTGGCTTATCAGAGGTTATGTTACCAGAAATGAGAAGTGTGAAACGAAACAAAAAATGGATACGATATGAAAAACCGAAATATGCCTATGATGCCTATAAGACCCTACATGAAATAGCCTAGGATTTGAAATGTAACTCACCAAATACTAAGTAGTCACATATGCCAATAGCTTTATAGCTGCCACCACTATATAGGTATATAGGATGATATTTCAAGTTACATATTCTATTGCGTTGTTCTAATAAATGTTTTAAAACTCATCTTGGCCACAGAATTCACTGAGGGTCAACTCAGACTCGACTTGGAGTAACCATGATCAGACCAATTTGAAGTTAATGACTCTATTTATTGAAAATTACATCATATATTTAGGTTTTAATGAAAAAATATATTTTAAATATTCCAAACCATCAGAGACAAAATTATGCTCATGTATATACTATATACCATGTAAGAGTGAATATATCAAAATCGCACTGAGTACAATACATATCAAAAACATAATACATAATCTATGAGGCTCTAAATGGAGTCCCAAACAAATGCTACTATCTATTGGCCTACTATAAATCATCGATCAACATTATCAATCATCAAACTCATCACCATTGATAGAAATGGAATCCTCAGCATGAGATACATCATCATCCTTTGGCTTTGAGACTAAAGGGCATGTAGGTCTCATATATCTGTATCATGCAACTTAGCACTACAAGCACAAGCAAAGCTCAAAATGGGTTGGCTAATTACCGAAACACCCAAATGAATTAACTATCACCGTACAGGCTATACATAAAAATGAAATAATCGATGAACATAAACAAAAATATATGGCACCTGTCCCAAGCATAAACACATGGACAATAAAATATACTAGGAAGTATACTAGAATTTTGTGGTAAAGGTCTTCCCCTACCCAATGTCCATAATTTCCATTTCAACCATGGTTGGATCATAATCATCCTTACCATGTTCATGTGGTTTCACAGTCTTTGTGATAGCAAGCACTAATGCCTAAAACTTGTTGTTTAAGTTGCATAGATTCAGTGGCTAGTTGTGCCTTCTTTCTCTTCTCTCCCTGACTACATGATGATATTGATAATGTGGTTTGCCTCTAGCATGGTATTAGAGCTAGGGAAGCATTGAAGAACAATTGAAGCTCTTGAGAAGGTTGAATTTTTGTGGCTCACTAACCTTTGCTGTGTGAAGTCTCCTAAGGCATTGTGCAAAGCTCCATTGGTATGCATAATTTCCTATGTGAATCCTTGTTCTGTGATCCAGATCTGTGGAAGCCTGAAGGGTAGCCAAAATTTTCTGTGGGAGAGGCCTAGTACAGGCCTATATTATCTCCTTTTTGTTTCAGGCCTAAAATTCCGAGGTCTGAGATCATGATCAAAAGTCTCTATCTAAGGTAATCCAAAGATGTAGAAGGGCATCCAAACAACTACAGACTAATTTTTCTAAGGCACCACAAGTGCGGTTCTAAGGCACCTATGAGAAGGTTCTTAGGCTATGGTCAAAGGCTATGACAAGTGGAATTCTTTTTTTATTCGAAAATTCTAAATCTTATGGTCAAAGGCTATGTTACATCTTTGTAATAAAAAATTTGATAACAAAAAGGCGGTCCTCATTGTGTGCATCCCATAATATCAATCATGACAAGATTTTTATTAGTCTCTATGATCTGAGTTTTGTAGTAGTTCATGCGATGATCATGTAGTAGTCTCTATGATCTGAATTTTGTAGTAGTTCATGCGATGATCATGTTGTAGTATCTGTGATCTGAGTTTTGTAGTAGTTCATGCGATGATCATGTAGTAGTCTCTATTGACTCTCAATAGAACCTATGAAGATCAACTATGGAAAAGTCATGAAATTTTAAAATATAATCTCTATGGATGTGTCAAATCATGCGAATCATGGCTATCCAGGTGAAGGTTGTGTAAAATACAAAGTGAGCAACCCTCTCTCTGTGGATGATCTAAGTTTTGTGCATTTATAAGGATCTGATCCTAAGTTATTTTGTTATGGCATATTTTTGTGGACCTAAAGTCATGGAACCATGCAAAATTCTTGAAGCTTATTCACTAAGTCTGTGCTCCCTCATGTAAAAGGTTGGATCCAAATTTCCTTACTTGTGGAATCCATTCTAGGTATCCAATTTAGTTGGAAGGTCTGTTGTATCAAATATGAAAGTGGCCTATTGAGGCAAAGACAAAAAATCCTAGCCTATCTTGAGAATATAAGAACGTAAGCTCATTTCTGAGAAAAAGATCAAGTATGATATGAAATATATACATATTTAATATATACCTAAAATTGCTATTGTATTGCAACCATTATATACAATGGGTTTTCATCTTGTGGGGTTTTCTTTCAACACATTTAGTTATAGCCTCTTGCTATATCTCATCCACATTTTGGCACACCCAACCAAGCAGGCTTCTTGAGCCAATACCATTCATGAAGTTTGCATACCATTCAAGAAGTTTTGGTAGAAGGACCTTCTTGCTTTTCTGGATGCAATGCTTGCTAGAAGAAACTCCCTTTTAGCCATTTCCAGCTCATTGTACACATTTTTTTCTGTATAGACACGGACCTGTATATAAAAGAGTGTTATTAGTATCAAAACAAAGTTACAAACACTTGCTAGCAGCTGAAGACATCAAAATTATGCTTCTTTTTGAAATGGAATCTCGTAATTTTGTTGTAGTAGGTAATACTTGGGGAGTCACTGGCAGCACGTAGAGAACAAAACATGCATCAATGAAGTTATAAATGGTAAAAGTATGAGCATGTATGTCATCATTTCAAACCTCAAATTTTGCAAGTATTTTATTCAAATATTTTACAAACTAGCTTAAGGATGCTTTGTGGACTGATTGGAAAGAACAAAAGGCAAAGCAATAAAATAAGATCATGTTTCAGCTCATAATAAAATGCCACATACAGCAGGATCAAAGAATGCTCCACTGCAAAGAGCAAAACAAACAAGTGTTTCAGAACCATCACGACCAAATGTCCATCCAAATGTACGTCGCTCCTCTCCTGTTTTAAACCTTGTTACAGTAGAAAGAAGTGTTGGAAGCCACTGAAAACAGGAAACAACAAATAATTAGTTTAAACAAAAATGGACATTGGTTACATTTTATGGTTTTGAGATAATTGTTGTTATCACTATGTTATGCCCTTTGGAAATATTTCTAGGATAAAGGGTTTTCGATATGTTATGATTTGGAGATCGAAGAACATAATGCCAACTATTTTGAAGAGGATTTAAGAGCTAGAAATCCCAAATTTTTCTTCTTGTTATTATGTTTCAATCAAGTCTAAGAGGCCTCATAAATTCAAATAGAAATTGCTAATGACCATTGCAAAAGAAATATTACTTCTCAAGTTAAGACTCACTATTTATTAAGAAAATTCTATATTTGCTATCTGACTATGTGCCTTTAGAAGCTCTAGTCCGAAACTCTGAAAGAAGGATAAAATGAAATGGTATTTGGTCTGCTATATTAAGGCTAAAATACCTCATATGAAATTACATAAGATCACATCTAAGTCATACTATTCTAGAGTATATTCCAATGCTGCACTTACAGTATCGGGAATCATATATCGTTTTTCTAAGAATACCGCATAAAAAAATAAGACCATAGTACCCATCAATCACATATATAAGTCATAGTGTCAAACACCTATGCCAAGACTTTCGTGACGAGAAGCAGGACGATAACTATAGATTCCAACAAGATGTACAAGAGCATGTCTATGAGGGATGGACAAGCCATCATAGAGCCATCGTGAGAGGATAAAATTGTGCCAAGGTTGAACTTGTCATCATTCAATGCTCAGTACTGGCCCGCAGCCTTATGACAAGGATATTCAATATCATATATTGAGTAAACAAGCTATCAAAGGAGATAGTTTTCTTGTTAAGGACAACACTCACAAATTTGTGCACAGTTTGTAAGAAGTCAGAACCAGTTTACTGTCATGGGGTGACACTGTCTCAAGTCAGAATCTTGATGATGTACATGCAGAAACAGGTGAATCACACCTGCATAATTATCTGGAAGGTTCTAGTAATCATGCTTCTAGGTATCAAATATGGTCACAAGCAGAAGTGGCATGCATCCTGTTAGAATGAAGCATCCTTGTGAGCAGGAATGAACAAGGTTGCAGAAAAGAAAAGGTTGCAGTGGTAGAAGATTTTTATGGACTGGTAGTGACTATAACATTTTTCTTGAAGGATTATGGGGCACCACAGCTTTGTCTATGCCAAATAATATTTTCAGACTAGCATTGAAAAAGATTCCATCTTACCAATTTTTTCATTTGGATGTGACCCTACTCTAGATGTGGACTAATCACAAAGGAAAGGAAGGCACTAGTTGTCGAAGGTTGATTTTGTGATGAGATTCTCAGATTTCATGCACTCCTAGAAAGAGAAAATGTCCTCAAGTAGGAGCCAGTTGTTATTCCATAACTTGACATGGCTTTAATTATAGACACATAAAGGTTGATTCGGATAAAGAAAAATAGTGATTTGAGTATTGGGTTGGTTACCATAAGCAGTAAAGTTACCCTTGTGACAGGCACCAAGAGATCAAACAACAAATAAAAAATTCCAGGGCTATAGAATCTGGTGTTACTTTCACTGAACTTTCCCAATAAACAACTCATCATGGGGATTCCATGGAGATAATGTATGTAAATCCATTATTTCTAATAAAAATGACCTTATTGGGAGAATAAATACTGTTGATATTAGTACCTGGTACAATTCTATGGAAGCCATGCAAATTGAAGCTAAAAATTCATATGAAATATGTGAGGGATGTGCCTGGAATACCTTTATTGAGTTAGCCTACTAGAGAAGATAAAACATCTCTCACCCCCCCAAAAGCTTCAGACATTGATAACTGGACATAATTTCAGGTCTGAAGAGGAATGTTCTGTCTAATGAAGATGGACTTCGATGGGTATTGTATATGCAATATTGGAAAGAGGGACCCTGGAATAATTTTGTGATATGACCAAAGAACATGGAATCCTAGGGACTAGAGATACTGAACTCGAACTTCTTGTATGAGATGTTGAACAGGGTATTCAAGGATAAATATATGATATGTATCAATACCTTCTATCAGCAGCAAATTACACCAGAAATTAGAAAAGCAGCAAATGCTAATATCACACAACTCAATCACCTGACTTTTTGCTTGATTCGTAGATTTCAGAAGATAGTTTTCTTCTTGAGAACTAGGATGGTCATAAAGTAAAGATAAAAATATTGAGATAACAAAGACCCAACCTTGAAACATGGTCGTGGAGAAAAACATATTGGAAAAGGTATGACAGGAGCACTTAACCTGAAACCCTTTGTGTGTATATATGCATATTGTTTATAGTTTAATACCTACAAGAAGCTGACCTAAAAAATATTGTTGAGCCGACCTTAAACCCATATATAAAGTCAGGACTGAACTGTAAGTTTGAACTTTGAAAGAACTATGGCTAACTTTTGATGATGGTGTCATTTGAGGGCCAACCTATATGGTGGGAAGAATTGGTGATTTTCCTACATTGCTTATGAAAGAGACCAGCATTGAAGGACCTTTGGAGGTTGGACGCCCCACATAGAAGCCTTACTAAAGAATATAGAACAAATTTCATGGCTTGTGCCCTTTAGATTTTGTACATGTGGCTTGAAAAGCCCCTGCATTTACATTTTTAGATCATTCTTGCAGATGAAGAAGAGTTTGACCCCTTTCATATGCTACATTAAGTGTTTTCACTTAGAAAATTATTATTTTATTGTAATTGGAACTTGAGCCTTTCTCCCTATAGATAAGAAGCCATTTCCTCTCATTTTATCATTGTTGTATTGGGAAGAAATCCCTTAGCAAGTTTCAAATTTCCATAATTTTTACTTTCTCTCAAATTTGGCTATAGATGGATAAGTTGAGCAACCCTTGGAGAAGACTTGTTGAAGTGGACAATTCTCTTTTCATGCATGATTATTGGTGAAAATTGATGGATGCATGCTAAATTAAATAAATTGTATTTCTTTATTTTGTTTAATATTTGTAAGTTGATGGATACTAGTTATGAGGTATTCACCAAAGAAATTGCTATTATTTTTATCTCATTATCTTTCTTCGACAAGATTTACATCAAGTTCTTATGAAGTGACATATGTGAAATCTCCCTCCCTTAACCATCCTTGAAGACTGTAGAACGTCTAGGTCAAACCTCTAACAAATACAAGTAATGTCTCCCTTAGTCTTTGAACCTAAATCCATTCTAATTTCTCTACAAGTGTGTTAATCTTGAAACTCCATATGCACAAAAAATAAATTTGCAAACTAATGCACTGATCCTCAACCGTCCATCATCTTTTTTCCTTTTAAAGATGTTTTAAACCATTTTGTAGGGGTTTATTCTTCGAAATCACCTTATAATTTCTTGATTGTGTGTGTTTGGGAACCTTTATTGAAGTTATTTTGGTTGATCTAAGCCTTTCAATCAACAATAGGACCATTCGAACAAAAATCTAGAAATTATCTTCAAAACCTTTAAAACCCTAGAAATCCTATCTTAGGGAGAACCCCCCCCTTGAGTAGGAAGAGATCTAACTAGAAGTTAAACGAGGGTTGGTAATGTGACGAGTATTGCCTTTCTATACCATGCTTGAGTATGAATCATGGAGAGAATATCTGGGTGGATCAGCATCAACATCAATTACTAAGCTTAGACTAATCTATGTAATAGCTTTAATATGGTTAAGATATAGCTTAGAGAGTGTTGAATAGGGAAACATAGACTGCTACAGAGATCAACTTCATATGGTAATGATACAGGTAGAGATCTTTCACTATGGCTTGTGTAATGGTTCACTCTTATCAATGCTAAGCTTAACCAATCATACAAGATCAACTATTATATAAACATTAGCAATCAAACTGTGTTTCTACTTAAGGTTTATAAGATACACATGTTGGCATAGAGCTAGTAAGGCTATGTACTTATTACTATGATTATGGTCAGTGTTAATAAGGTATGAAATGAATAGGGAAACAAAGATCATTACATCATAACAAGGAGCTTAGCTTGAATATGGAGTTCCTGGTCACTATAATCTAAGACCTGTATTAAGGATATCATGTTTATACGAATATGTGTTATTCCATTACGTGTAGTTACATCAAGAAAAGCTCGGTCACTGATTCAATGGACTTGATTCATTAGTACTAATAACATAGTGAAATCAATAATCTTATAGATTCAATATAGCTTACTACTAGATTAAGTAAGGTGATATAGTGATAGTTACTAAGCTTAAGATGGGCATCATAGGTACGATACAGTCTCTTATATATACCAATCTGCTTTTAGTTCCATATAACTGTTATCATTGTAACTAATACATGGGAATAATAGAAGAGAGATAAGCGTGAATACATTACTCAGCTTAAGCTAATCCAACTCTTTCACTAATCAAAGCTGGAAAGAGCGTATTCAATGATATCGAGCTAGAACATGAAAAAGCATATCTCAGTATTGAGCTTATATTACACCTATGTCCACGTTACCTATTGAAATATAAGATGAATTATTAGGTATAATATTGTGCTATTACACTATCCTTAACCTGTATGATGAATATGGACATTGTAGTATACACTAGAGTAACACTGAAATGTACCTTTTATAAAAGACCAATATGAGATAATGTAGATTAGGGAAACACTATCCTCATATAAACTATACAAGCTTATGGATCCGGATATGATTTGAGCCTATACTACGATATGTATATTTTTTATCACTTTATTATGATATATTGATTGGCCTAAGATTAAGGGACATTTCAACATCTCAAAGCACTGGACACCTTGGTACAAGGGTTTTAAGGGTACAATTGAACGAAAAAATATAAAGCATAATTGTGTGTCTTACACGATTAGTGGCATCATAGAGGAAATTAATGAGACAACACTAAGAATTATAGAGTTGCCTGTTCGCAAGTGGACTCAGAATTACAAGGAATTTCTGGAAGCATTGATGACTGGGAATGATAAGATTAAAGAACCACTCACAAGGGACTACAAGAAATACAATATTGATACCGAGGTCCATTTAGAGGTGTCATTGTCTGAAGAGAATAAGAATATTTCACTTCAAGAGGGCCTTTTAATGAAATTCAAACTGACTACTACAATTAGTACAATTAACATGCATCTTTTTGGCTCAAAGGGAATCAATCATAAATATGAGACCCCTGAGCAAGTTTTGGAGCACTTCTATCATACCCATCTTGAATTCTATGAAAAGAGAAAGAAAGTCCAATTGGACAACCTTCAGCTTGATTTGCTGAAATTGGACAATATGGTCAGATTCATCCTGGGAGTGGTAAATGGAGAAATCATAGTGAACAACAGGAAACATGCAGAGGTGCTTACAATCAAATAAATGAAAAAACACATACAAAAAACCAGATAATAATCATGAAAAAGCTTAATATTGAATTATGAATTGTAAAGGAAATTACAAAATGTGACACTACGAACCTGGTCAAGCGCACAAGAAAAAATATCCTGGACATGACCCTAGTTGACAAGTTGTATTTCTCATGATGCAAGAGGATTTGTACCTCCGCTGCCAAGTCATTCAAAATCTATAATTATCTATACAATAAATACAAGTAATTGATGTAGTATTTTTTAATCTAAGATGAATTCTTATGATAATGTTAGAACATATGTTGAAAATGTCAAAACATGCCCAAATAAGCTCCTCTTCGTTTCAAGAACAATTTATTGGAGTTGCCTGAACTTGGAACAAGCCTCCCATGATCTGAAAGAGTAGCAACTAAGTCAACAGTGACTTTTTTGTTGCTATGTTGGATCGAGGGAGGTTTGCTCCAAGATTAAATCGCTCCAATAAATTATTCTCTACTAAACAGGGCCAACCACGTGAAGGTGGAAGCTCTTATGGCCCCCCCCCCCCCCCCTCACATCACTCTCAATTCCCCAATACCCAATCTATATTTCATTTCTTACTTTCATGAGCAGAAAAAAAAATATTCAATAACTAATTAAAAAACAATGCAACAAAAATTACGCAAGAAAACATTGAAAGTGCTTGATGTTAGCACCTAATCTGAACCTTAAGCTGAAGGAAGGCAAATCAGGGTAACCTCAAACCATGCTCAGCCTTGTAGCTAGCCCTACAAGGTCAGGAGAGGGCTCTCTCTGTGAAAAATGTTCAATGAAATATAACTACAAATTGATTTTAGGCTAAGTATAGTAGCTCGAAATGTTTTATCAATTTTCTGGGTTGTATGGATCAGATGGGGCTGGGCAGTTTGAATCTGGGGATTTAAATCAGAGATACAGGGTATTCTATGGGGCAAGGTAGGTAGGGATTTTAACAACTTTGTTTCAAATGATGATGGAGTGTTTAAGACTGGTGAGAAGCTGAAAAGGGCATGGGAGATGGATCCTCTTCAAATAGCAGAAAACATAAAATATTGAATGATTTTCCCAAGGCAGAGAATTCTACAATGGATTCTACCTATCTATCTTGAAAACATCCAAATAGAAATATGAATGAATGAATGGAAAACATAACAATTAACAAATGATCACAAAGGAAAGAACAGTGATAAAATCCATACCGCAGGGATCCCATAAATCAGCGCTGCATTTCTTTATTAATTCCTTGCCAAACTATTACAAAATGGAGCGCAAAGCGTCCTCAATGATTCCAAATTATTCCACCTTTTTTCCCCCCTTACAAATGATGAAAAAATACATTAAATAGATCAGTTTCAAGGGGGGTGGATCCACAGAAGGAGGAGCTGTTGCACTTGCCCAGAAACTAAAATCTGAATATAGGAAAGAGACCAACAGAATGTCTCTTAAAAAAGAAGAAAAAATACATTTTGACCATCTGGAGGATTTTCTGTTACAGTTACTCAAACAGAGGAGAAGAAAGACAAATCTGGAACCAATTCCCCTCTTTTATCGTTGCTGTCGTTCCGTAGAAAACGCTGTAATGATCTCTATGTATCATAATAGCTCACGGCTCAAAACATAATGTCTTTTCCTTTAATATTGAAGAAAAACCGTTTTGCTGAAGAAAATGCCTTTGCAACCAATGAAAATCACATTTTCCCCTTTAACGAAGAAAAATCCCCTTTTTATTGATATGAATGGACGACAGGTGGTGGGCCCATAATCGCAATCGCAAATCGACATCGGGAGAAGCAGATATAACAGGGGTGGAGGAAATCGCACTAAGAGATGAGTGATGGAACAATGGGAGAGTGATGGAGTAATGGCGCAGAGGAGAAATTCGATAGTGTATAGGGGAAAGCCGATGCGATGGAGGGAAAACCTTTGTAAGAGAAAATAGATAAAAAAAAATGAAATGTGCCTTTACATGGAGAAAAACATTTTTCATTGAAAAGAGTGGAGGGATTTGGTGGGACTAGGGGAAATTGCATCGGCGGGATGGAGTGGAATGGGACCGAAACGCTGGCGGCACAATCATGTGATGTGATGAGAGACATGTGATTCATCGCATCGGCGGGTCAAGAGTGAACATTGCGATGAATGTTGCGATCGCATGATGCGACGAAGAAATATCACATCGGCGGAAGGGAAGATGTCGATTGCGATGCGGCGAAAAAGCGGGGAATCGTCCGATCGGAAGAGCAGATCGACAGTGGAAGATGCAATCGGGGAGTGTATCGGCAGAAGTCATCACATCGAAGAAAATCATGGGAGTGGGAAGTTATAATTGGATAATGAGATGTTTGCAATGCAACGGTGCCATCGGAGCAAGGGGATTGCGATGAGCGAAGACTTGCGATGCGATCGGATCGAAGCCATCAGGGGTGGGTCAATCACATCGGAAGTGTTGAATTGGAAGTGTTGCGATCAACAACCCATGGAATTTTGCGATGCGATGCGATCGCATCGGAGTTGTAGGATGCGGCAATGAAACAAAACATTAAAGTTTGAAGGGTTAATAATAATGAAAAATGGTGCTTTGGGGCTTTTATTCACTTGGGCATATCTTTCAATCCAGAAGTTAGTTTCAGGAGTATAATATACCGTTGGAAAGCTCTTTCCGGGCTCCTTCTGATTAACATACTTAAAATGTGATTTACACTAACAATCCTGTGGAGAACACCTTTGGAAACCAGGTAGAGAAAAATCCCCTTTGGCTTTATGGAGATAGCAGCTTCTGCAGTTCAACTTATTACATATGGAGACATAAAATTACATAAAAGATGATAATCAAAATAAAGTACTTTGTTTTTCACCTCAAAACATGTTTTGAGGTAAAAATTACATTCATCTGAAAGAACAAATCTTTGACTTTCCAGATACCATGCTTTTGAGTTTATTAGGCATCCTCATGTCCTTGCTGCTTTTATTGACTATGATGAGACCCTAGAACCTAATGAGACCAACTATATGACCTAATAACATGAATTGTAGAGTGAAAGTGAATCATGACTGAAGACCATAGAGAAGATAATCAACAAGTTTTCACATGAGGGAAAACTGATGAAAGACCACTACCATCAATGAATCCATGACGTAATGGAATGATGAAAATTTATAGTATGGGACTCCTACTATGCAAATGAAAAAGATTAAATTTTATCACTGATGGCAGTATGAAAAAACTGACACTAACAGTTTCTTTTGTTAATTTCAACATAAAAAGCAATGAGAATTAGTTCTTCATCAAAATACTTTCATTATATTATTATATCGTAGCACAAAATGGATAAGGAAGAGGAAAAATGACATTAATCGAGAGTAAATGTATACCTATTGCAAGGCTCAACAGTTACCATCAATTATTATTGTTAGGTCGGCCAGGATTACATTGTGGCCCCACTAGGATTACATTATGGCCCCATGGACTCCTATATATAGAAAGGAGGTTTTGTCATTTGTATCATCTAAGAATTGTTCATTCATGTAATGTATTGGAGGTTGCCCCCTAGAAGTTGCTTATTTCTAAGGCGTTGATATCTCTTTTCTTCTATTTTTGGAGCTGGTTTCACAAAAAACTCCAAATAGAACTTAGTGAGGGCTTCAATTGATAAAGGAACTTCATTAGGTTCAGGCTGTAATTGAAGCATCTGGTTGAAAGTTTCAGCTGTAATGGTAAACAACACTTCTTTTTTAGAATTCATAATGGCTCTTTGATATGGATAATAAAAAGATATACATAATCTGATAGCTTTTGGGCATTAGCAAGTGTGAGGGACAACATATTTAGCCAAATTTTATTCCCAAATAAAGGCATCATCTACTTGTTCCAAGGATTTCTCTTGGCTCCAGCAGTGGAGCTCAAGAAGGTTAAACTTTGTTATAGGATCTATAATTTTAAAGTCTACATCTTCCAAGGGAGTATGTTCTACATCTACAATAGGGGGTTGTAGAGGGTTGATCACAATAGTACTTTTTGGATGTCATCGATTGGTTTAATTTATCAAGTTAAACACTTTTGACCTTTAAAAAACAAGGTTTATATCTTTGACCTACGAAGGGATATTTTTGATAATTTTCACTCAAATTGGCAATTCTGTGTCAAAAAGAGAAATTTCTCAACCTTATAGACTCAGCAAATGATATATAGGGTTTACAGTAAAATTTTTGTGATGAAAAAATCCTAGAGCATCAAATTTTATGTAGAAAGGATTCTGAGTACTGTAAAAAGGTTTTGGAGATCTCAGAGGGCTTTTTAAGTCTGCAGATGGCTTAAACTAAATTAGAATATGTTCTGAAATAGGTCAAGGATTCAGAGCCTGTGGGAAATGCTCAGGGTTTGTATATATGAATAATTTCTGAAGAAAAGGGTTATTTTTTAGGCATACAAGTTTTTAAATGATTCAATGAACTGTAAAACTCTTTCAGAATTATGGATGAGTTTTCTTTCTTTGAGGAATACTTGTAAAATTTGGATTTTCACTGAGAAGGAGGGTTTTTTGGTTTGGAAAGCTTTCAAAAGCTTCTTTTGGCCTTTATATGCAATTTGGTGGATTCTGCAGTTTTGTAGTAGTAAATTTCGATGAATTCAGTTTGTTTTGAGCTAAAACAGAGGTGTCAATGTTATTTTATTGGTCTGGAAAGGTTTTATGAGAAAAAAACAGTAATAAAAGGCTTGAATGAATGCATTTAGTTGATTTTATAAATAATTTTTTGAACATTGAATGCATTTACTGCCGGTCAATTCAAAAATGGGTAGTTTGGGCGCGGGGGAGGGAATAACCGCCAAGCGGTTTTCACACGGTCTAAATATGGTAAGTGGAATTAGAAGGATCAATGCAATCCAACAAAAATATGACATGTGGAGGTGAAAGAAAAGCTCAAAACATCTTATATCGCAAGTTTTGGATTTTTTTAACGGTCGTGCAATGAAATCTGCGATAGGGAATGGTCACCATTAGATCTGGCGAAAAGGAGCAAATGGTCAGGATTGTGCGATGAAGTTGCGAGGTCAAACGCATGGGGCCCTAGATATATATGTGGCGGGAGTGTAAAATGTATTAAAATATAATTTTTTAATACATATTTTGGATATGGAATATGGTAGGAGGGTTAATGTTTTGTATAACAAATGAAATATGGGTGCATGTAGTTTTAACATAGGCGGAGTTAAATAATAATATGAATAGTTTTAACTTAAGGAAGGATGAATATATATCACGTGGGGAAAATTACATAGGTTTAAAATTAAAAATATGGGTTTGGGGCATATTATATAAAGGAATTATTCAAATACAGGGTAAATGTGAAATATAGGGTTTAATATATAAAGTTAATGTGTTAATAATGAAGTGCGAAGAGGGATGACAATAAGATAAGTCTAATGTAAAACATAAATAAAGGGATAATTTTTTAGAGTCCCAATATAATAATTTTACATTTAAACTTAGGATAAAATATTTTTTTTGGGTTTTTGGGTATTTTTGGGGTAAAAGGGTAATTAGTCAAGGGTTTTACTTTCCCTAAGTATAACGAATTTTACACTTAGGAAAAGGGGATTTTTGCAAGTGAAACTGAATGATGATGGGAAAAGGAAGAGTGAAGGGGAAGAATGAAAATAGTGGGGATGAAGTATTTTTACAAGGAAATTACTTTTTGAAGGAAGTTAGTGAATGAATTAACCAATTTCTGCTTATCCATGATTGTAAAAACTGCTTCTGCCTACCCTTATGCTACCCTAAATTTTTTTCTTCATTTACATGTGTGCATTTGAGCTTGCAAACACTTGTTCATTTTATTTTAATACAACAAACTAACTAATTCTATCCTTATTTCTTCCAACGGCGTAGATTAAACTGTTGAGCTCCTTATTTATTCTCTACCTAACTATTGATCTGCCAAGATTAAACTGTTTGGCTAGATCTTTATTCTCTATCTAATAACATGAAATTTAAAGCATGAAAAAGTCAAGATTAAGCTATTTGAATTATCATGGATTATGGCATTTTGAAAAAGCTGCACATAATATTTATTTTGCATTAAAGTAAATAGTAGTGGAATTTAGATTCGCATCAATTTCATGTTTTATTTTTATCTCTTTTTTTTGGGGGGTCCATTTTTATTTTCTTTGTTTATCTTTTTTTCTTTCAAGTCCTTTGATTTTTCTTTTAGGACTTTTACCTTCTTTAAATTTTTCATTTTATTTTTATTTTTCTAATATGGGAAAACAATTTTCAGAAAGAAAAGTATGTACATATTACAAGACTTAATCAAAGTCAATTCAAAAATTATGAATCCTATTATTATAGGACCCTAACAGGTGGGACCATGTGAAGACTGTCATTGAATTTATCAATTTCTTGACATTAATTGACCATGTGATCATTTTTATCACATAGGGAACATGAGATGTTTGATTGGCTTCTTACCTTGCTGGGGCAAGGGGTCGCCTTCGTATTCTTAGGTGGATGGTGACAATGGGGGGTAGGCCTCATTGTTACTGACTGCCTATGTTGTGGTAACTAGAAATCAACTAAGTTCGGATTATTGATGACGAATGAGCGAAAAATGTCTAACATTAGTCAAAATACGAGGACATAGGGGCAATGCCGAGCATGGTGGTTTTCTCTAAAAATTAGACAAGGCTGACAATCTTTTGTTTTCCAATCCCTTTGGATAACCGGGGTGATTGGGTACCATTTTCGGAATGATACCAAATCTGGGCACTCAGTGATTAAATTTTCATGTTCATCACACAATATGTAGGTTGGGACTGGGGGTGGAGGGGGGTTGGGGGTGGGAAGCTATCCTTTTGGTGGATTCCTCTCTTTAGATACACAGATAATGGAACTAGTTGCTTCATTCTCCCGGGTTGTGTAACTTTCTATGGACTCTCAATCCAATCTATCCAAGTCGGCGAGATTGGATATGGCCAAGTGTATTGAATATAATGCTAAACATAATTTGGGAACATAGGTAAAATGATGCAGATGGTGGTTATCTTGACATATCTTACAAGAATATTTATTAGGTTGTAACCCTATGAAGTACACCAGATTGATTGGGTACCATATTTGAAACAAATCTAGAGTTTCACATTGCCTAATAAAATGATCCCATTCATCAAATAATACACAAAGCTGGACTTGAGGCTGAGGATACTTACAGGGAAGGGGTGGTTGTCATGGTCACTGGATCTCTTCCAATATATATAAAATGGTCCTCCTTTTTTCAATCCTTTGAGTTGTAGTGTTGTCGATGGATTCAGTGTCCAAGTTTTTTAAGTTAGGATTTTCAATTATAAAACATCGCATGAAATCAAACATTGATTAGAGGTGATGGATGTGGGGACAATGATGCACGTGATGGTTACTCTGACATATGTGACATGTGTTCCTTCTATGTCGAGATATGCTTCTTTGGGAAACATGTGGTATTGGGTAGCAACAATTGAATTCCCTTAATTTGGGGCACTTCACGATGAAGTGATCAGGTTCATCGGACAATGCGCAAACTGGGACATGCAATGTGGCCCCTGTTTACCTTATTTGATCCATTTGTTTAGATGAGTACGTGCATGATTTTGGCTCTTCTCATACATACAAGATGGTTTTACACCCATCCTCCATTTTCATGGAAGATGTATAGGGGTCCCCTTGACTGGATTTTTCTAGAGCTTGTAATACATCCCTATATCGAGGCATCTCCAAGAAATGATGGGTGTAATGCCCAAATTTGTCGCATATTGTGCATGCATGGTTGGTGTGTAATGCTTTCCCTTGAGTATTTGTGACCTTTTCCTTTTTATGAGTGTCTAAGGTTGTGACATTTATTTTGGTATGTAGAAGAGGTTTTAACTCATCTAATTTAGGGAAAATGTTAGCAGGATGGCCTACGATATCACATAATGCACAAGGTTGTAATGCCCTATCAATCTTAGGGGTGTTGACCTTTTTCCCTTTTTTGTTATCCCTTGCAGTGGTACTATTCAGTGTTGCTACAAGGGCTTCTTTGGCTATTATGGACTCTTGGGGGGTAATAGTAGTTATGTCTGCAAAGGTAATACTTTGGCTTCCTAACGTAGCTAGGGGAGCCAAATACCATACTAGTATTGTGAAAACCATATTTGTCAATGTAAGAGTTTCCATGACTTGTCTCGAAACAAAAATAGGTGTGGGATACAAAAATGGGGTTTTGGAGATAAAAAAGGTAGAAATGTCGAACCCGTGGCCTTAGTATCCATGCTACTAGTTTATGGTTCTAGGCTATTTTCTGTGTTTGATGACGTAATCATGCACACCACTACCTCCGTACTTTCTGAGGCTTCCCATGGTATGATAGGGGGGTCTCCTAGGTACGACCCCAGGGTAAAATATGGATTGAATTGTTTTGGGCCAAATTTTAGATACCTTGTGAGTGGTTCCATGGTCGTATCTGTAATGTTCCCAATTTTAGCATCAAGCTAAAACGGAACATTATAGCTGCACATTTTACTTTTGTTTAATAAAATGGACAAGGAGACACCTTAGCCCTCTTTTAATGAAGAAATAACACTCTGTAGAAATTTTCTGAATAATGAAGATTTATCCACTGAGATTATCCTGGTCACACATTAATTCAAATTCATGCATAACACATAACCTCTTCTATAATTGATCATCAATTTGCGGAAATAGAAACAGTCGCATGCGCACATAAACACAATATGTAATGGGGAAAGCTTATAGCTAAAAACCCCCAGCTATTTTGTATATTATAATAGAAGAGAACATGTAAAAATCTCAGTACAATACTCCTCACAAGTACTCAGTACTGTCTCCAAAAGTTACACACAAACTAGCTCAGTTTTGAACAAGTCACAGGTTCAAAACTCATCCACTATTTTCCTGCCTCTACTGTGAAATCCAAGTTGGTGTAATGAGAGATCCAAGTTTGAATCTCCTTGGCTTCAACTGCGCAATCCTCATGGGCAATCTCCTCCAATGCTTGTGTAATTCTCATGCACAACTAATGTCGCAACTAATAGAAAACTCACCCTTTCATCTACCTCTTCCACTGGTCTTCACTGAATTGTCCATGCACTGCAGTCAAATGATGTGTTCTTGAGTTGAATGATGAGTTAATAATTAGTGAATTAAATAATATTTAATTCACTCCACTCATCTCTAGTGTATTAGCCAGTTAAACTAAATACAACTAGTTCAACTAAGTTAAACAGAACACAACTCCACCAACTGTCTCATCAACTCCACCAAACTCCGCCACTTGAGTTCTAACTGAATTCAACCATGCATGAGCTCACCAAACCCCTAGGAATAGCATAATTCCTTCTTTCAGGTGCATGGGCCACATCTGTAGCTCCAACTGAAGTGCTGTAAGAGGATAAACTGAAGTTTATAGTCCAAATATTATTAAGGGCTAATAATATTTGACTGACCTATTTTTAGACAGGCAGTCTAAAAATAGACTTTGACCTATATGTATAAAAATAGAGGTCCATATATTTTTACCAACTCGACCAATCATCCAAGAATAGCATACTGCAACTCCTAGAACATGCTCCATACGTCTAAAAATAGACATAGTCTAAAAATAGACTTTGCGCCAAAAATAGCCTGCGGGCCCACTTAGTGAAGGTGACTTCATTTCACTAAGCTCCATCATCTTGTTGCATTTTCAACACTCCCTCTCAACAAGATATGGATTATCTGCAACCCCTATCCTGCCTCTGTGGAATTCGAATTTGCTCCTGGTGAGCACCTTCGTCAAGATGTCAGCATCCTAATCCTCCGTGGGAACATATGAAAGTAACATGATTCTTCGCTGCACACAATCTCAGATATGATGGTACCTGATGTTGATGTGTTTGGATCTATCATGAAATACTGGATTAGCCGAGATTTTAATGCAACTCTGGTTATCACAATAAATCACTGTAGGCTCCAAGTGCGACCCGAACAATCCGACGAGGATCTTCCTCATCCAAATAGCCTCGCATGCAGCCAAGCTTGCTGCCATGTACTCGGCCTCTACTGAACTGAGTGCCACGGATCTCTACTTCCTACTGTACCAGGAAACTACTGTCGACCCGATACTGAAAACTCCTCCAAATGTGCTCTTTCGGTCCGTTGGGCTCCCTGCCCAATCTGCATCAGTGAAGCCGCTAAGCTTCGCTCCATCCTCCTGTCTGTACCATATACCATATCCCGATGTGCCACTAAGATAACGCAATACATGCTTGCCTTCTTTCCAGAAGAGCTTGGTAGGCTTAACCATAGCTTGCGAAAGCTGGTTAACAGCATAGCATATATCGGGTCGTGTATTGACCAGATACATAAGCGACCCCACCAACTGTCGATAGACAATGGCATCCACTACCTCGACTGAAGTAGCATCCTCCTTCCTCCAACCACCAGGAAGAGGAGTGTCAACAAGCTTGCAGCCATGCATGTTGAACCTCCCCAGTATCTCCCGGTCATACTTACCCTGAGAAACAAATAGTCCTCCACTACGTTGCCAAATCTCCAATCCCAGGAAATAATGAAGGAGGCCCAAGTCCTTCATCTCAAACTCTCTAGAAGGATCCTCCTTGCATGAAAGATCAACAGCTCATCACCAGTCAAAATCAGATCATCTACATACAGTACAATGATCAGCAACTTCCCCTCCACCACAATCTGGTATAGGTTAGGATCTGCCTCACTCTTGGAGAATCCAAGTCTGGTGAAATAACTGTCTATCTGTGTGTACCAAGCATGAGGTGCTTGCTTCAACCCGTAAAGTGCTCTCTTGAGTTGGAAAACATGCGACTCACTGCTGAAGATCTCAAAACCTTCGGGCTAGTCTATGTACACCTCCTCCTCAATCAATCCATTGAGGAACACAATCTTCACATCCATCTGATGGATGTGCCATCCCATCTGCGCTAAGAGAGCTAGGATCATCCGTATGGAAGAGTACCTTGTGACAGGTGCAAAGGTCTCCTCATAATTGATCCCCTCGATCTGTGAGAAGCCACGGGCAACAAATCTTGCCTTGTACTTCTCCACACTCCCGTCAGCCGCCTGCTTCACTTTTTAGATTTATCGCGAACCCACCACTAATTTCCCTTACGGTCACGGGACAATCTCCCATGCATTGTTTCTGACAATCGAATCATACTCTTCCACCATGGCATCTACCCATGCGGGTTCCTCCACAGCTTCCTCGAAAGAGGATGGTTCTATCATGACACATTTGCTCACAAGAGCCATGTATCCAGTGTATCGGTCTGGTGACTGTCACTTTCTGCGCTGTGCTGTAGGTGGTCCTACAACCTTCTCTGCATCTCGAGCCAGTCGCTTAGCTTCTGTAGTGCGCTTGCACCCTCTGATGGTTGGCACTGCATGAGTGGTCTCTTCCACCTCATGAACTTCCTCTTGTGGCTGATCCACATCAGGAAGCTCCTCCTTAGGAACTAATAGCTCCTCATCTACATGCAAGTGTGGCTCCCTCTCAAGCGAACACTTCATGGCTTTCTCCTCCTGAAATTTGATATCCCGTCGCACAACAGTCTTGCGACTGTCTGGAAAAAACACACGATAGTTGTGGGGCATATCAATGTACCCCACAAATATCCCAACCTCTGCGGTCGGATCCAGCTTCTTTCTGGCATCCTTCGTCACATGCATGTAGACAGGTGAGCCAAAAATCCTCAGATGAGAGATGTCAGGCCTCTTGCCAGAAAACGCCTCCTCCGGTGTACTCATGCCAAGTATCTTGTGAGGAAAACGGTTCTGCACATACACTGCAGTATTGCATGCCTCAACCCACAAGTGAAGGGGTAGGCCCTGATCATGCAACATTTCCCGTGCAGCACCCACGATCGTTCTGTTCTTCCACTCAGCAGCCCCGTTCTGTTGTGGGTTATGGGGTGCGATGAGCTCTCTCCGAATCCCTTCTGTGCTGCAAAAGTCCTTGAATTTAGCAGAGATGAATTCACCACCATTGTCGCTCCTAAGAACCTTCAAATGCTTCCCCGATTCCTTCTCAACCAGCGCCTTGAATTCACAGAACTTTGAACATGTCTTTCTCTTCTTCTGCATGAAGAAGATCCAACACTTCCGAGAGAAATCATCAACAAAGATCACATAGTACTTGTGCTTTGCTGTAGAAGCTACTGAGAAAGGACCACACACGTCTGTGTGAACTCTCTCAAGGATCATCGTGGCGTGACTATCCTTCTCATGAAAGGTGGCTTTCACATATTTTCCCAAGGTACACCCCTTGCACTGATCTAACTGCACAAGAGTGCCCTTAGGAAGCCCAGTAAAAATCTGTTGCAGTATCTTTAAAGCGCCATGGTGAAGGTGGCCCAATCTCCTGTGCCACAGCTCGCCCTCATCATCCCGACTCACCACTTCTCCCGCCTTGCATGCCATTGCTGTGCAACCATCTACTTGCAACCGATAAAGGTTCTTGACTCGAACCCCTATCTTCCAGGTCTCTCCAGTTGTCTTACTGCGGAGGAAAGCCTTTCCTTCGCTGAAGACCACATCATACCCCTTGTCTTCCAACATCACCACATAGATCAGATTCTTCATCAATCCTGGAACATGCAATACTTCCTTCAATACGAAGGGTTTACCAGACTCCCTCTCAAAGGAAATGGTACTTATACCGGTCGCACTGTATCTCCCGTCATCGCCCATCTCGATGTGCACTCCAAGATCTTTTTCCTCCAGATCTGAAAACAGATCTCGATCTCCTGTCATGTGAAATGACGCACCACTGTCCAAGAACCATACTGATCCCATCACACTTGAGAAAAAGCATGCGATCAGTGAAAAATCCAGTTTGAACTGTGAGGCCAATGCCTCTCCCGCTGCAGATCCAGCAGCCTTCTTATTTTTCTTCTTTTGCGGACAATTTGTGGCATAGTGTCCGTGCTGGTGACAGTGAAAAAACTTCACCTTGGACATGTATTGCTTCTTGCCTTTCGCACCAGACTGAGAAGCTTTCTTGCTCTTCCCCTTCTTTTCTTTGGCAGCCAAAGCGCAATTTTCTTCATCAGATACCTTTGATGAAGATCCGTCCCTGGTAGTCTGCCTTATCTCCTCTTGCATGAGATCCACCCAAAGTGGCTCCCATCCCAGCAAATTCTCCCGACCATTGACAGAGTCTTGATAGGAATTCCAACTCTTCGGAAGACCAAGGAGAGCCAGGTCCACCAAGTCCTCTTCATCGAAAGTCACCCCCACACTTCCCAGCTCATCTCTGCATTGAGTGAACTTCGTGAGGTACTTGGCGATACTGTCGCTTTTCTCCATCTTAATGTTTCTGAGTTTATCCTTGAGCACTAGCTTCCTTTGGTCGCTCTTGCTCTGGAATAGATCTGTCAACGCTTTCCACATCACGTATGGAGAAGCTTTTCCATGCAGGCTGGATACAATGTGATCCTTCACGCCCTCCAACAGAATCCTTCGACATTTCGCCATGTTCTTTTGCCAAGCCTCAACTTCAGCAAGATCAGTAGGCTTTTGGACATCCATATCTACGAACTCCTTTAGCCCATTATCTTCTAATACCGCCTCCATCCGATCTTTCCATGCAACATAATTTGAACTGCCTTGAAGGCAATATTCGAGTCGCAAACCGTTGAAAGACATTTCAACTCCGGCACCAAGAAAACAAACAGCTGCAAAATTCGAATTCCAAGCTCAAAACTCAACTGCTTCTCGATATGTGAGAACAAATTATTTCTAGCATAGAGATCGAATGTAAGGGCATTTACTGGATATATCACCTTTCAAAGAAAGTATGGATCCAGAGGCTACCTGGCCAGTTACAGACTCTGTCTACCGAAATAAAATTGTAATCACTGTAATAGATCCCGATGATCAATTTGCTCCAATACCATGTAGAAATTTTCTGAATAATGAAGATTTATCCACTGATATTATCCTGGTCACACACTAATTCGAATTCATGCATAACACATAACCTCTTCTATAATTGATCCTTAATTTGCGGAAATAGAAACAGTCGCATGCGCACATAAATACAATATGTAATGGGGAAAGCTTATAGCTGAAAACCCCCAACTATTTTGTATATTATAATAGAAGAGAACATGTAACAATATTAGTACAATACTCCTCACAAGAACTCAGTACTGTCTCCAAAAGTTACACACAAACTAGCTCAGTTTTGAGCAAGTCACAGGTTCAAAACTCATCCACTATTTGCCTGCCTCTACTGTGCAATCCAAGTTGGTGTAATGAGAGATCCAAGTTCAAATATCCTTGGCTTCAACTGCGCAATCCTCATGGGAAATATCCTTCAATTCTTGTGCAATTCTCATGCACAACTAATGTCCCAACTAATAGCAAACTCACCCTTTCATCTACCTCTTCCACTGGTCTTCACTGAACTGTCCATGCACTGCAGTCAACTGATGTGTTCTTGAGTTGAATGATGAGTTAATAATTAGTGAATTAAATAAAATTTAATTCACTCTACTCATCTCTAGTGTATTATCCAGTTAAACTAAATACAACTAGTTCAACTAAGTTAAACATAACACAACTCCACCAACTGTCTCATCAACTCCACCAAACTCCACCACTTGAGTTCTAACTGAAGTCAACCATGCATGAGCTCACCAAACCCCTATGAATAGTGTAATTCCTTCTGTCAGGTGCATGGGCCACATCCGTAGCTCCAACTGAAGTGTTGCAAGAGGATAAACTGAAGTTTATAGTCCAAATATTATTAAGGGCTAATAATATTTGACTGACCTATTTTTAGACAGGCAGTCTAAAAATAGACTTCGACCTGTATGTCTAAAAATAGAGGTGCATCTATTTTTACCAACACAACCAATCATCCAAGAATAGCATACTACAACTCCTATACCATGCTCCATATGTCTAAAAATAGACATAGTCTAAAAATAGACTTTGCGCCAAAAATAGCCTGCGGGCCCACTTAGTGAAGGCGACTTCATTTCACTAAGCTCCATCATCTTGTTGCATTTTAAACACTCCCTCTAAAAAATATATGGATTATCTGCAACCCCTATCCTGCCTCTGTGGAATTCGAATTTTCTCCTGGTGAGCGCCTTCATCAAGATGTCAGCATCCTGATCCTCCGTGGGAACATATGAAAGTAACATGATTATTCGCTGCACAAAATCTCTGATATGATGGTACCTGATGTCGATGTGTTTGGATCTATCATGAAATACTAGATTAGCCAAGAGTTTAATGCAACTCTGGTTATCAAAATAAATCACAGTAGGCTCCAAGTGCGACCCGAACAATCCGACGAGGATCTTCCTCATCCAAATAGCCTCGCATGCAGCCAAACTTGCTGCCATGTACACGGCCTCTACTGAACTGAGTGCCACGGATCTCTGCTTCCTGCTGTTCCAGGAAAATGCTGTCGACCCGATACTGAAAACTCCTCCAGATGTGCTCTTTCGGTCCGTTGGGCTCCCTGCCCAATTTGCATCAGTGAAGCCACTAAGCTTCGCTCCATCCTCCTGTCTGTACCATAGACCATATCCCGATGTGCCACTAAGATAATGAAATACATGCTTGCCTACCTTCCAGAAGAGCTTGGTAGGCTTAACCATAGCTTGTGAAAGCTGGTTAACAACATAGCATATATCGGGTCATGTATTGACCAGATACATAAGCGACCCCACCAACTGTCGATAGACAGTGGCATCCACTACCTCCGCTGAAGTAGCATCCTCCTTCCTCCAACCACCAGGAAGAGGAGTGTCAACAGGCTTGCATCCATGCATGTTGAACCTCTCCAGTATCTCCCTGTCATACTTACCCTGAGAAACAAATAGTCCTCCACTGCGCTGCCAAATCTCCAATCCTAGGAAATAATGAAGGAGGCCCAAGTCCTTCATCTCAAACTCTCTAGCAAGATCCTCCTTGCATGAAAGTATCAACAGCTCATCACCCATCAAAATCAGATCATCTACATACATTACAATGATCAGGAACTTCCCCTACACCACAATCTAGTACAGGTTAGGATCCGCCTCACTCTTGGAGAATCCAAGTCCGGTGAAATAACTGTCTATCCGTGTGTGCCAAGCACGAGGTGCTTGCTTTAACTCGTATAGCGCTCTCTTGAGTCGGCAAACATGCGACTCACTACTGAAGATCTCGAAACCTTCGGGCTGCTCTATGTACACCTCCTCCTCAATGAATCCGTTGAGGAATGCAGTCTTCACATCCATCTGATGGATGTGCCATCCCATCTGCGCTGAGAGAGCTAGGATCATCCGTAAGGAAGAGTACCTTGCGACAATTGCAAAGGTCTCCTCATAATCGATCCCCTCGATATGTGAGAAGCCACGGGCAACAAATATTGCCTTGTACTTCTCCACACTCCCGTCAGCCACCTGCTTCACTTTTTAGATCCATCGCGAACCCACCACTGATTTCCCTTCCGGTCGCGGGACAATATCCCATGCATTGTTTCTGAAAATCGAATCATACTCTTCCACCATGGCATCTACCCATGCGGGTTCCTCCACAGCTTCCTCAAAAGAGGATGGTTCTGTCACGACACATTTGCTCACGGGAGCCATGTATCTAGTGTACCGGTCCAGTGATTGTCTCTGTCTGCGCTGTGCTGTAGGTGGTCCTACAACCTTCTCTGCATCTCGAGCCAGTCACTCAGCTTCTGTAGTGCACTTGCGCCCTCTGATGGTTGGCGTTGCATGAGTGGTCTCTTCCACCTCATGAACTTCCTCTTGTGGCTGATCCACATCAGGAAGCTCCTCCTTAGGAACTAATAGCTCCTCATCTGCATGTAAGTGTGGATCCCTCTCAAGAGAACACTTCATGGCTTTCTCCTCCTAAAATTTGATATCCCGTCGCACAACAGTCTTGCGACTGTCTGGAAAATACAGATGATAGTTGTGGGGCGTATCAGTGTACCCCACAAATATCCCAACCTCTGCGGTCAGATCCAGCTTCTTTCTGGCATCCTTCGTCACATGCATGTAGACAGGTGAACCAAAAATCCTCAAATGGGAAATATCAGGTCTCTTACCAGAAAACGCCTCCTTTGGTGTACTCATGCCAAGTATCCTGTGAGGACAACGGTTCTGCACATATATTGCAGTATTGCATGCCTCCGCCCACAAGTGAATGGGTAGGCCCTGATCATGCAACATCGCCCGTGCAGCACCCACGATCATTCTATTCTTCCGCTCAGCAACCCCGTTCTGCTGTGGGTTATGAGGTGCTATGAGCTCTCTTCGAATTCCTTCTGCGCTGCAAAAGTCCTTGAATTCGCCAGAGATGAATTCACCACTATTGTCACTCCTAAGAGCCTTCGCCTGCTTCTCCGATTCTTTCTCAACCAGTGCCTTGAACTCACAGAACTTTGAGTATGTCTCGCTCTTCTTCTGCATGAAGAAGATCCAACACTTACGAGAAAAATCATCAACAAATATCACATAATACCTGTGATTTGCTGTCGAAGCTACTGAGAAAGGTCCACACACGTCTGTGTGAATTCTCTCAAGGATCATCGTGGCGTGACTATCCTTCTCATGAAAGGTGGTTTTCACAAATTTTCCCAAGGTACATCCCTTGCACTGATCTGACTGCGCAAGAGTACCCTTAGGAAGCCCAATAGAAATCTGTTGCAGTATCTTCAAAGCTTCATGGTGAAGGTGGCCCAATCTCCAGTGCCACAAATCGCCATCATCCCGGCTCACCACTCCTTCTGCCTTGCCTGCCATTGCTGCGCAGCCATCTACCTGCAATTGATAAAGGTTCTTAACTCGAACCCCTATCCTCCGGGTCTCTCCAGTTGTCTTACTGCGCAGGAAGGATTTTCCTTCGCTGAAGACCACATCATACCCCTTGTCTTCCAAAATCGCCACAGAGATCAGATTCTTCATCAATCCTAGAACATGCAATACTTCCTTCAATACGAAGGGTTTACCAGACTCCCTCTCAAAGGAAATGGTACCGATATCGGTCGCACTGTATCTACCATCATCGCCCATCTCGATGTGCACTCCAAGATATTTCTCCTCCAGATCTGAAAACAGATATCGATCTCCAGTCATGTGAAATGACGCACCACTATCCAAGAACCATACTGATCCCATCACACTTGAAACCAAGCATGCAATCAGTGAAAATTCTGGTTCGAATTGAGAATCCAATGCCTCTCCCGCTGCAGATCCAACAACCTTCTTATTTTTCTTCTTCTGCGGACAATTTGTGGCATAGTGTCCATGCTGGTGACAGTGAAAACACTTCACCTTGGACATATCTTGCTTCTTGCCTTTCGCACCAGACTGAGAAGCCTTCTTGCTCTTCCCCTTCTTTTCTTTGGCAGCCAAAGCACAATTTTCTTCATCAGATACCTTTGATGAAGATTCGTCCCTCATAGTCCTCCTTATCTCCTCTTGCATGAGATTTGCCCAAAGTCGCTCCCATCCCGGCAACTTCTCCCAACCATTGATAGAGTCCTGATAGGAATGCCAAGCCTTCGGAAGACCAAGGAGAGCCAGTTCCACCAAGTCCTCTTCATCGACAGTCACCCCCACACTTCCCATCTCATCTCTGCATTGAGTGAACTTCATGAGGTACTTGGCGATACTGTCGCCTTTCTCCATCTTAATGTTTCTGAGTTTATCCTTGAGTGCCAGCTTCCTTTGGTCGATCTTGCTCTGGAATAGATCTGTCAACACTTTCCACATCAAATATGGAGAAGCTTTTCCATGCAGGCTGGATACAATGTGATCCTTCACGCCCTCCAACAGAATCCTTCGACATTTCGCCATCTTCTTTTTCCAAGCCTCAACTTCAGCAGGATCAGTAGGCTTTTGGACATCCATATCTATGAACTCCTTCAGCCCATTATCTTCTAATACTACCTCCATCCGATCTTTCCATGCAACATAATTTGAACTGCCTTCAAGAGCATATTCGAGTCGCAAACCGTTGAAAGACATTTCAACTCCGTCACCAAGAAAACTATCTGCTGCAAAATTCGAATTCCAAGCTTAAAACTCAACTGCTTCTGGATCTGTGAGAACAAATTATTTCTAGCACATAGATCGACTGTAAGGGCATTTACTGGATATATCACCTTTCAGAGAAAGGATGGATCCAGAGGCTACCTGGCCCGTTACAGACTCTGTCTACCGAAATAAAATTGTAATCACTGTAATATATCCCGATGATCAATTTGCTCCGATACCATGTAGAAATTTGCTGAATAATGAAGATTTATCCACTGAAATTATCCTAGTCACACACTAATTCGAATTCATGCATAACACATAACCTCTTCTACAATTGATCAACAATTTGCGGAAATAGAAACAGTCGCATGCGCACATAAACACAATATGTAATGGGGAAATCTTATAGCTGAAAACCCCCAGCTATTTTGTATATTATAATAGAAGAGAACATGTAACAATCTCAGTACAATACTCCTCACAAGTACTCAGTACTGTCTCCAAAAGTTACACACAAAACTAGCTCAGTTTTGAACAAGTCACAGGTTCAAAACTCATCCACTAATTGCCTGCCTCTACTGCGCAATCCAAGTTGGTTCAATGAGAGATCCAAGTTCGAATCTCCTTGGATTCAACTGCGCAATCCTCATGGGAAATCTCCTCCAATGCTTGTGCAAATCTCATGCACAACTGCTGTCGCAACTAATAGCAAACTCACCCTTTCATCTACCTCTTCCACTGGTCTCCACTGAACTGTCCATGCACTGTAGTGAACTGATGTGTTCTTGAGTTGAATAATGAGTTAATAATTAGTGAATTAAATAATATTTAATTCACTCAACTCATCACTAGTGTATTAGCTAGTTAAACTAAACACAACTAGTTCAACTAAGTTAAACCGAACACAACTCCACCAACTGTCTCATCAACTCCACCAAACTCCGCCACTTGAGTTCTAACTGAAGTCAACCATGCATGAGCTCACCAAACCCCTAGGAATAGCGTAATTCCTTCTATTAGGTGCATGGGCCACATCCGTAGCTCCAACTGAAGTGATGTAAGAGAATAAACTGAAGTTTATAGTCCAAATATTATTAAGGGCTAATAATATTTGACTGACCTATTTTTAGACAGGCAGTCTAAAAATAGACTTCGACCTGTATGTCTAAAAATAGAGGTCCATCTATTTTTACCAACTCAACCAATCATCCAAGAATAGCATACTGCAACTCCTAGACCATGCTCCATATGTCTAAAAAATAGACATAGTCTAAAAATAGACTTTGCGCCAAAAATAGCCTGCGGGCCCACTTAGTGAAGGTGACTTCATTTCACTAAGCTCCATCATCTTGTTGCATTTTCAACAACTTGTATAGTAGATGGCATAAGGAATTAGGTATTTTTGTCCCAATACTGCTCCTAAAGCTGTATCTGAGGCATCTGTTGAAATATGAAAAGGTAATTTCCAGTTAGTTCCCCTTAAAATATGTGCTTCAGAGATTTTTGTTTTCAGGGTCTCAAAGGATAAATGGCAATCAGGATTCCACTTGAATTCACAGTGCTTGGTAAGTAATTTGAAAAGTGGAGATGCTCTCTTGGTGAAGTTTTCTATAAACCTTCGATAATATCCTGTAAATCCTAGAAAACTCCTAACATCTTTTTGACAACTTGGAACAGATAAGTTAGAGATGACTTCAACTTTTGACTCATCAACTCTAATCCCATCCCCTGAAATGTGATGCCCCAAAACAATTCCTTTAGTAAACATCATAAAAAACTTCTCATGACTTAGTGAAATATTTGCTTCTTTACATATTTTTAAAACTTTTTCCAAGTTTGCTAAGGCTTCTTCAAATGTGTTTCCATAGACTGTGAAATCATCCATATATACCTCTACACAATCATGTATTAGATCTGAAAATATTCCTAGTTTTGCTCTTTGAAATGTTGCAGGTGCATTGCATAGTCCGAATGGAAATACTCGGTAAGCATAGGTACCCCAAGGATAGGTAAATATGGTTTTGTCTTGATATTCAAGTGCTACTTGAATTTGTTTATAACCACTAAACCCATCTAAAAATGAGAAGTACTTTTTTCCAGCTAATGTATCTAACACTTGATCTATGAAAGGTAGGGGGAAGTGATCTTTAAGAGTAGCTTTGTTTAATTCCCAGTAGTCAATACATACCCTCCATTTACCATTTTTCTTTGGCACAATTACCAAAGGAGAAACCCACTCACTATCTGAAAAGGGATAGATAAAGTTGACATTTAATAATTTCTGCAATTCTTCTTTAACAATCTCCCTAAGATTTGGATTCATCCATCTCTGAGGTTGTCTGATTGGTTTACAATTTTCCTCTATGTAGATGTGATGAGTGCAAGTATTAGGGCTTATCCCTTTCATATCAGTGTACTCCCATGCATATGCAGAAGAATGTCTCTGTAATATCTTGACTAGCTTTTCTTGTTGAGATTTCTCTAGGTTTTTGTTTATGTTTAAAGTTTTACCTGGAAATATCTTAATTGCAGAGCTGCCAAATTTATCCATGGAATAAAGAGATATCTGTCTTGATGATAAAAACTCAATGTTGGATTCTTCTTGAAATTCTTCATGTTTTTATTTCGAAGAGGATTCAAAATCTTCTAAGGTATTCAAAATCTGGCTATCTTCACTAATTTCTGAAATTGTGAAGAGAGGTTGTATGTCTTCTTCATCCTCAATCCATTGAGTATCATCCAATTATGTAATTGTTTTTGCTGGAGGATACAAGGTAAATTTCTTGGTTGAACTACCATCAGATATCTACATATCACCGGATCTACAGCTAATGAAAGCATCAGCTGTAGCTAACCAAGGTCTTCCTAATATAATAGGATGTCCTCCTAGATTATTCTTAGGAGTTAGGATCATAAAATCCATAGGATACTCCCAAGAATCTAGGGACACTGGAATGTCTTCTATTACCCCATCAAGTTTGATCGCAGATCTGTCTTCTAATTGTGATAATGTGGGTGTAAAAATAAGATTAGGAAGTTTTAGTTTATCCATGGTCTACTCATGATATTAATCGCTGCTCCTAAATCAATGAGTGTGTTTTGGATCTCGGTTCCATTGATGTGTATTTTAACAACTGGATTTCCTAGGTCTAGATACTTTGGAATAGCAATATTACCCATCATGATGTCTACTATTTTTCCTGACAGTTGAATTTTCTTTTTCTCTTTTATTCTTTTTCCTATTTTTTTCATGCTCAACTCCTTTATTGTCTTTGCTAAGATTGGAATTTCCTTGATATCTTGTAATAATGGGATCTTAATACCAACATTCCTTAGCTCATCTATGAAATCATAATTAGGCACCATAATTTGTTTCTCTACACCCTTATCAATTTGTAATCTTTCTAGAAAGGGAGGTGTAGAGGTGGATGTTGATGGCTACTCTAATGTAGGAGTTGAAATTATTGGTTCTTGAAAAGATGTGCCCTCTTCAAGACTTTTATTTACCCGTAGAGAATCTTCCTCAGAGTTGTTTTGCTCTTGTATGATTACAGAATGTTTCTTCTTTTCAAGTATTCTTCCAGACCTAAGTTGAACATCATTAAAGTCTAAAGGAGTGATCAAATAGGTTGGGAACTGTTGACCTTCTATCATGTATGTGTTCTGAGGATTTTTTTTGTTGGGGTTTGGTATAGGTTGGGCAGGTAACTGATTTGCTTTCTGACGAAATGGTAATGGAAGTGGTGGATTTTGATGTTGTGGACTTTGTTGGGGGTTTTGTTGAGGAGGGAAATTTGGATATGGTGGATAAGATGGTGGATATTGATAATACTGGGAGTATCTTCCATAGGGATTTTGTGCTCCTTGTGCCCAAGTTTGAGATTGATTTTGGAATTTGGGCCAAGGTTGCTGCCAAGAGTTCCAATTTGGTGGGGGTTGATTATACATTTGATCATTGAATCCTTGTGCTTGAGGTCCCTGCCAAGGTCTCCTAGAGACAAAATTGAGAGATTCTGTGGAATTTGTAGGGGTTTCTTCTTGAAAGACAGCTTTAAGACTAGGAAGTGAAGGACAACTCTTGGTCTCATGTTTTTATGAAAAAATTACACAAGTCTCTACTACTTTTGCATCCAAAGGGCACTCTCTCAAGGCATGCTTCTTTCTAAATTTGGGACAAAGGATTGCTAAGGCATCAGATTCATCTTTTTGCTTGTTTTGTAACTTGAGGGTGTCTATTTGCTCACGAAGACTCCCTAAAATGTCAGATTTAAATTCATCAAGCATATGTCTTATTTCTGCCCTACTTACTATCCGAGAAGCAGACTTACTTGCCCTTGCAAAAGTAGGGTCTCTTGGTCCTTTTATAGTTTTAGATTTACCTCTTGAAAGGTTGATACATAATTCAGCTATTTCAGGTAATGTGAGCTAAGATATATCCCCTTTTCCCATCATATTAAGGATATCTAACCATTCATCCATAATTTTCTTCAACAAGAGAGCTTTCAAAGTATCTTGGTCTAAGTTTTCCATTTTTTCCCTCTTGATGCTATAGTTAAACCTCTCCAACAAATCTTCTAGATTTTCATCCTCTTTTTGTAGCATTTTAAACACTTCCTCCTTATGGTTGAATGGCATATAGTAATCCAAATACCTCTCTAGAAATGCATGTTTCATGTCTTCCCATGTCCTAATAGAACTGTTGATCAAACTCATAAACCATTTTAATGCTGCTCCCTTAAATGTTGAAGGGAATAGTTTAAGTTTTTGGGAATCTTGTAAGTAATCATAGGTTCTAAATAGGACTTCAAATTCAAATAGGATGGTTTCAGGATCTTCACTTTTGAGTCCATAAAAGTTTGGATGGACAGAGGGTGAAATGTTTTTCATAGTTGCATTGGTTTCTTCATCTACTATAGGAAACCCAAAAGAGCTTCCCATTTCCCTTCTACCTCTTCCTCTTCCTCCTTCTTCACCTCTACCTCCTTCTCCTTCAGCACCTCTACCTCCTTCTCCTCTACCTCTACCTCTACCCCCTCCAAATAGTGTGTGTTCTCCATTAAAGACTCCTCCTCCCCCTTCTTCTTCCATAGTTGATTCTTCTGTGGAAATGGAAAAGTTTATGTCTCTAACAGGGGTCCTTGAATCTTCTTCTAAGACAGGTTCAGTGGATGAAGTGGAAGGTATTTCTGATGGAATATATGATCTTAAGTCTTTTGGAAGTCTATGATCAGTAAAGCATGGGATGTGGGTTTGAGTTGGAGGTGTGCTGCCTCTTGGTCTTGGTGGAACAAGTGGTATTCTAGAAAGCTAGCTTTTGCTTCTTAGGAATCTACCCCTTGAGTCTCTTTCTCTATCCATTTCATTGTTTTTGGGAGGTAAGAAACAAGGCTACCTAGTTACACTTCCCCGGAAACGACGCCAAAATGTCTGCTCAACTTAATGTTCCTAAATTGATGTCATAAATTCTCAACCAGGGATAGTAAACTGTTGAAGTGAAGTGCACTATATGTGCCTAGGTATCTTCTCTCTTCTTCGTTGTGTTTGGTGTTTTTCACTGTTTTTAGTTTTTTGTTTTTATGTTAAGAGGAAAAGAACTAAATTGTTGGCAAATAGAAGTTATTGATCACACTAAAACAGAACAAAACCTACTCTTAAATTATGTATGGTACTTAAGAACAAAAAATGCTAATCCACAGATTGTAAAGCTTGACAAGAGAAATAACTCATAACATTGAACTCAGTCCAATTCATTTCATTATAGGTATGTTGGAACAACTTGACAAAAGGATAAGTTTGATGTAATGAAGTTCTCTATAGTAAACAATAACTTACAATATTATAGAGAAAATCTCATCTATAGTTAGAAATCTGTTGGAACATTTTGAGAAAAGATTATCTGCAACATAGTAAGGAAACCTATGCTAAAATAACTTATGACACTAAAATTAACCCATTCTGCCACTCAAAATGTTTCTATTAAGCCTCATTCAAGGGTTAGAGACCTCTTGGAATAGCTTTGGAAAAAGGCTGTTTGTAAAATTATGAGAAATTGCAGAACAGTCAAGCACCCAAAATGGTATAACTAATTCTTGTCCATATGATGCTGATATGTTAGAAGAGATTAATAACAAGAGCAGTTTGTAAATAATGAAGGCCTTTTAAGTCTAATTTAATAGAACTAGAACACAACTAGCTAATAAAACTTGAAATACAATGAACAAAACTGAACTAGAATGCAATTAATCAAACTTGAAATACAGTGAACAGAACTGAAGTAGAATGCAATTAACCTCTGAAATACTACAGCTCTATCTCATTCACGTGTTAGTGATATATTGGAACAGTTCATAAGAAAAATATTGACTGTAACATTTGATGTAAGTGAATCATAAAACATGAAGCTCAGAAAAACTACTTAAATTAAGAACGAAACAGAGCTAAAGTCACTTATCTAAAAAATATGCACAAAGCTTTTTGGACAGTAGGGGCCCTCTATCATCGGATTGGCACATGAATCTCCTCAAGATTGCTTCAGTTCATGCATTAAATTTTTACTTCTTTCATTAAATGAAAACGTTTCAGAAACAGAGTATCACATTTTTGGAAAACTTAACAACAAAACATCAACTAGCTAACTGTCTCTCGGTTCACCGAGTTATTTTTATAAGAAAAATACATAACTGTCATTGAGAAGAAATAAGGATAGGTGTACTTTTCAATCAAAATCGAATTATAACTCCTGTTGAGGCCTCGTACTTTGTTGAAGACATCTGCAGATTCCTTGTCCTGGCAGAAGTCTACTTCTTAGTTTTGGTTTCCTCCACGTGCATAACCACTTGCAGATTTTTGCTCAGACTTCGTAGAGGGAAAGTAATGATGTAGGTGAGTTCTAGAATTCAACCATATGTGTTTTTCCTTTAAGTGACACCTGTAACCTGTGTGAACATAAAGATGGCTGTGGAATATGCGACTAGCTACAGAATGGCTTCATTCTGTAGCTAAGTCTAGTCAAAAATCACTACAACAACAAGACCACAAAAGTTTAGTAAGCCAGTTATTGCATGCATTCTTAAATTAACTTTAATCATTCCTATTGATCTTTTAAGCCTATAATTAATAGAGGATAAATGGAATGAAGTGAAATTTGGTGAAAGGAAAGGACATCCTTGGGGCTCAACAAGGAGCAAATGTTTCTTCAAAGTCTATCCTTCTTGTTGAGCATACCCTTTACAAACAAGTCTAGCTTTGTTTCTAATAACATCTCCATTTTCATTTAACTTGTTTTTTAATATCCATTTTGTTCCAATGACATTTTTATCATGAGGTCTTGAAACCAATTCCCAATATGATTCTTTTTAGTCTGATCAAGTTCTTCCTTCATGGCTTGAATCCAACATTCATCTTTACTAGCTTGATTGAAATTATGTGATTCAATAGTGGATAGGAATGCAAGATAGCTAGGAGATCCTACAATATTTCTTCTTGTTTAGACACCTGATCCCTTTTCTCCCAAAATTTGAGATTCTAGATAATTCTTTTGAACATACCTGAATGGAGCCTTTTTAGATAGATCTTCTTCTGCTGCTTCATTGGTTTCACCTTCTATATTGTTGCTATTTGATGGGGGAAAATATACATCATCATTATCTTCATTTTTTGTTGTTATTTCCTTTTTAGGAGCTGAGAGAGACTCGTCAATTACAACATCAATACATTCAAAAATCTTCAGAAGTCTTTTATTGTAACATTTATATGCTTTACTTCTATAAGAGTAACCAAGAAATATTCCTTCATCTACTCTAGGTTCAAACTTACCAAGTTTTTCATCATTTTTCTTAAAAAAACATTTTCTTCTGAAAACTTTAAAATGCTTTACGGTGGGAAGATTGCCATACCAAAGCTCATAAGGAGTTTTAGCACTATTCGCCTGAACATGAGCCTTGTTCAAAATATTTATAGAAATATGTCTTGCTTCTCCCCAAAAGGTATCGAGAGTTCCTGATTCATCAAGAATAGCCCGAGCCATTTGTTGAACTGTTCTATTCATCCTCTTTGCCACGCCATTTTGTTGTGGGGTTCCAACTACAGAAAATTGTCTTTTTATGTCATGATGTTCACAGAAATCAAAGAATTCATCTCATATATATTCTCCTCCTCGGTTAGATGTAAGACATTTTATTTTTAGATCTAATTAATTTTCAACCAAAGCTTTGAAGATCTTAAATTTTTCAAATGCTTCATCTTTATGTTTTAGCAAACCGATCCAACACATTCTACAGAAGTCATCAATAAATAAAATATAGTATTGTTCTCCACGAGGTGATTTTTTTCCTTACAGGACCACATAGATCAGTATGTATAAGTTCAAGAGGCTTACTTATTGATTCTTCTTTAGCATTGAATTGCACCCTAGTTTTCTTACCAAATTCACATGATTTGCATATGGTACTTTCAAGTAGAGTGATGCTGTGAAGATCACGAACAACTTTGAGTCTATTGGATTTTATTATTTGAGAGAAGCTTAAATGTCCCAACCTTCTGTGCCATAACCAATTTTATAAATATTTACCCAAGTAGCATTTTTCGTGGCCACCTTTCAATACTTACAGTTTGTTTGGTGTTCTAGTTCCTTTTATTACAGTTTTTCCTGTGTCGAGTTCACGTACTACACATTATTTTGAACTAAAGACAACTTCATTTCCTTGATCACACATTTGACTCACAATTTACAGGCTGTACTTTAATCCATCCACATACATAACATTGTTAGCTTTCACCTTTTGTTTTATAAAAACATAACCTTTTCCTTTAATGATAGCAGGAGAGTCATTTCCAAAAGGAACATTATTTTATTTCTCTAGAGCATTGTATGAAAGGGGTTTATTTCTATCACCTGTCAAGTGTTTTGAGCATCCGCTATCAATGTATCATTTATTTTCTTCCCCTTACACAAATAAATCTATGCCACATATTTCAACCTATAAGTCCTTCTTTCTCCAAACCATGGAATTTGAAGGTATATTCTCTTTTGGCTGAATTTTTCTCCTACATTCAGATTCTTCATGACCAAACTTATTGCAATAAGCACATTCAATTTCAATTTATTTCTTCTCTGGTCAAGATGGTTTTTTATGCAACACATTGAGCAGCCTTATGACCAAAATTATGACATGAGAAATATTTTCCATTAAAGAAGAAATTTTTGCGATCATGAAACGTTCTATTTATGTTTACCTGCTGATTGATATTTCTGTTATTGTTCTTCCTTGTATTAAATTGGTCATGCTTTACCTATGTAGTTTCTTTTTTCTTTAGTTGAGAGACAAAATTCTCCAGGTTGGCTTTAGCTACATTTAGATAGCTTGATGCTGAAGACAGAGATGATTCTCCAATATATTCAAGACCTGTCTTTGTAAGAGGAGAGCCCTATACCTTGATAATTTCATCTAAGGTTTCAGATCCTTTAGCAAATCTAAGGTTTAAAGTTTTCACTTTCTCAATTTCCTTTCTTAGACTTACTATTTCACATTCTAATTTCTTATTGTACTTCTCCTTTTCTATAAGCTGATTTTTTAGAGTATCTATGGAAATTTTGTTTTCTTCTAAACATATTTTGAGATGATTTATTTCTTCAAGAAATTCATTTTCTTCTAATGCATCCATAAAAGTATCACTATATTTCTTTTCAAAAGCCATGAGTAATCTAATATCTTAATTAGATTCTCCTTCTTCACTATTTGATAGACCATCACTATCTTCACGAGTATAATAAATTTTTCTATTGATAAAACATTTCTTATTTCCTTTAGCCACTTCCTTTCCCTTTTCATGACTATCTTTATGGAAACATTTAGCAGCATAATGACCAACTCTTCCACAAGAAAAACATTTAAAAGGAAGCTTACCTCTGAACCTTCCAGTACCAAGTTGTAGCTTCTTTACAAAATTTATCTCATCTTCTTCTGAAACATACCCTAATCCTTCTTGTTCTTCTACCTCCTTTCCTTTTGCAGCTGCTCTGAAGACAACTTCTTTGACTTCAAATGGACCTCCTTTTCTCATTTCACAACCATTCAGAATCCCATGAAGTTGAATAAGAGTAAGAGTTTGTAGATCCTACTTCTTTTCAATAGCAGACACTTTTGACTCAAATTTTGGAGTTAGACATCTTAAAACCTTTTCTATCAGAGTAGTGTCAGATATGGTTTCACCTAGATTTCTCATACATTTTACAATATCATCTAGACGTAAAAAGAAACTGGCAATGCTTTCCTCATTATGCATTCTGAGTTTTTAATATTGAGTTCTGAGAGTTTGGAGTTTAGTACATTTTACCCTGGCATCAACTTCATAGCTTAGAATGATTTTGTCCCATATATCCTTTGTTGTATTCAACTGCATGACTTTGAGAAATTATGATTTAGTCAAACTTCCCAATAATGCATTGACCACCTTTGCATTTGTTTTATAGTTATTTCTTGTTGCTACATCTGTTGGAACTGAAGTTGGATATTGATAACCTCCTTAAACTATAGCCCATACATCTGCTCCAAGAGACTGAAGATAGGATCTTTTCCTTGTCTTCCAGAAGATTAAGTTGTTTCCGTTCAAGAGAGGAGGCTTGATAGATGTTGTCCCATCTTGATTTCTCATCTTAGCTGATTTTCCTTCTAGAGATTAAGCTTCTTCAGAAGGACCCGCTCTAATTCCAATTGTTGGCAAAAATACTGAGAGGGGGGTGAATCAGTATTTAGAGCTTACTGATAATTTCAACTTTTTCTTTACTAAATTTCATACGCAATTTTAATGAACCCAACTCGCGTATGCATGTGGATATATCAACAGAAACTTATGTATATTGAGATAACTTTATTGTTAGATAAAAATTCAGAAACAAACCTTAGCTCAGCTTTTTATTTATGCATCAGTTAGTTAAGCAATAAATATTTGGAGTAACAATAGAATAAATCATCACATAAGAGCATCACACATGAACACCAAGATTTAATGTGGAAACTATTAGGGTCATGTGATTTAGCAGATTGGTAGACCAAATGCACAGGGTAATGTGAAACCAGACTGTTGAGTCCTAGGTTTTCCTCGACTCAGAGAGGGCTCTCTCTCTTGTATGTAAATGATGTGAAATTTTTTGCTTTATATGGTTGATTTTATGCTAGTTGTGAAGTTTAGGGTTTTGTTTGTTTGGTTGGGTCGGGTAAAATGATCAAGTGGAATAGATGGAATGAGTGGTCATCAAATCATTGGGATATGGAGTCTATGAAATCATGGATATATTTACAATGAGTTAGAGTGCATCACGGGGAAAATATAGTGTAGTCAATGGATCTTTTAAGGTTATGTGTGGAGTGAAATGGACATTAAGTTGGGGAAAAAAGTTAGGGCAAAAGGCAGTTAAGAATCCTTTGTCATAAATCCATAAAAAATAAGGTCTTAAATATTGATAAGAAAAATATATTAATAACGAGATAGGGCAAACCATTTACTAAATGAAAATACTTAATCAAATAGACATTCAAGAAGAACAATTTAGTGAAACATAGAAAGCAAGATATCCTATCTAACTTCAGTGATTTCACCTAGAAAGTTTGAAAACATATCAGATAAAAAATAACATTAACCAATGAAGAGGGAAATCCTAGACATCATAAATAAATCTATAAAGAACTTTGAGGCAAACTGATAAGCATGGGCAAAGGGTAAGATCAGAACAAGACCTCTTTGGCTTAACCTAACAAGTAATACTTTCAAAGAGAGATTTCAAAACAGAGTTTATATGGCATTAAATAAGCATGGCTCGCCATAAAACATATTTGGAAACTAGAATATTAATCCATTGATGAAATAAACAAGCATAAATAGGCCTAAGGAGAAATTAAGAATTCCTTAAACACACCCAATGGAGGAAAACATAATGACAGTAGCAAACAGGAAGACTAAGGTGCCTCAAACAACATTTCTTAGCCTATACTTTTCTGATCTACTACAACATAGAAAGATGGACATAATGATAAACAAGATAACATGAAAAAATTATAGACACATCACCATTCACCAAGCTCAAGGATCATACAAGCAAGCTTTCATCATCATCAGTCAAAGCATATCATTCACAAGCTCCATAACACCAAATTGCTCTTCGACCTCAAAGAACCATGTATTTCTCTCAAAACTCATCAAAAGCCAACATTTACAATGAGTCCTAAATGCTCTATTCAATCATCAAGGAGGAGAAAAACCTAATAGAGTATCTAGAAGCCTATTAGCTAATCAGAAATGTCACTATTGTCCTTGAGACCTTGCAAGGCCCAAGGCACAAAATATCTAAAACAAAATATATTTTCGGGCATTTTTAGCAAAGAAATTGACATTTGAAGTCTGAAAAGCCTCCTAAGACTTTCCAATATTACATTTTTTACTTTCCCTCTGCTAAGGGTGCAGCACTGTGTTCAGGAGGAATTTCCATGCCAAGGGTGTAGCACAGGAGCAGGAAAAATGGGTCATCTTGCAGTAGTGTTTTGAAGGCCTTCCCGATGTCAGAAAAGGCTCTGTGAGGGCTCGTTGGAAAGCCATTGAAGTCTGAATTATAGATATACCCCTGGTTTTCTGATTTTTCCTCTAAAACCTATTCAAAAATTAAACATTTCAAGGCTGGTAAAGTCGCAGCACATGTCCTGAAAAGCAGGCAGAAAGGTGGAAATTAGGGTGTTTTTGACCCTTTTGGAGGACCAAAACAACTCCAATTGATATGAAACTTTGTGATCATGCTATATTCGTGATGAAGATACCACAAATGTAAACCTTTCATCCTGAATATGCTTTGAAAAAAAGCGTAGCACCATGTGTGCTACCCCCTTGGCCTCAAAATTAGCAAAAAACAAAAACTTGTCAAAATTCTCCCAAATTTGGTGGATGAGTGCCTCATGATTTTTGGGAGACCTGTAGAGAGGCGTTTGCCAAGATTCAAACAATAGCTTCACCTTTTTCTTATTTTAGTGCCTAGATCTTGTCTTGAGCCTTTTAAAATTTAGCCCTTGCAATTTGGTTCCTTCGGGCATAATGTTTAGTCATTCTTCTTTGAAGGTGAAGATCTTGATTTGATTTCTTCAATTTGGCCTCCAAGTGTATGTTGGCTCTCTCCAACCAAGGCTCCTATTCATGATCTATCTCCATAGCCAAAAGCTCATCTAAAGGGAGTTGTTATACTAGGGCTGATTCTTCCTCCCTTTGTTTAGCCAATGCTTTCTTCAATCCCATGGTTCTAGGTCTTCTCCTAGATTGTCTTTCCTCATCATTACTCTCCTCATAAGTTCCTATTAACTCCTCTATTTTCATTTGTGCCTTTTGGGCTTATTTCTGGGCCTTGAGGTCTCTAGCTTCATAGATTTCCATTCATGCTCCCAGTTGCCTATTTTACAAGTCAAGGGAATCATTTATACTCTTGGCCCTATCTAAATGTGCTTGGAGGTCTTTGATTTGTAAATTTATGTCCTGGAGGAACATGTTTGTGATTATTGCTTCATTCTCCTCATCAGTATCTACCTAAATGATCTCAAAATCCCTCTCCACCTCATGATATTATTCTTCTTCATTTACCATTTGTTTCCCTTTGTCTAGTGGCTGAGTTGATGTAGATTGCAAGGTCCCTTGCCTCTTGGAGGCAGCAAACACAAGCCTTGTCCCCTTTTGATATGTGAGAGGGAGAAAATAATTTTTTTCTACTAGAATTCTCTCTTCATGGATGACCTTAAGATTGTCTTTCCTTTCATCAATGATCTTTATATTCATGTCTTCTTCATTTTGTTCTTAACTGCCTTCTTGAGAGGCACTTTCATTTTCCCCCATGCTATCATCACTATCATGACCTTCATCATTGTCATTTTTTTGACCACTTTAATTGTCTTCCTCTCCTTCCTCTGTCTCTTCTTCTAATTCTGCATTTTTAGCATCTGTCCCTTCTTCATTTGTATTTTCTTCATTTCTTTCATATACCTCTTCTTCATCTGTTTCTTCCTCACTCTTTGAGTCACTGTTTTCTTCTTCATCTTCGTTGTTTTGCTCATTAAAATCTGCCTCTATCTCTTGACTCTCATTTTTATTTTCTGTGGGGTCATTGCTAGAGGTACCTTCATTAGCTTCTTCATTGTCCTTAAACTATTTTTTGTCCCCTGTAATGTCCTCATTGCTCTCATTATGATCACTGTCATCTTCACTAACTTCTATATCTCCTACCTTGTCATCTTTTTCTTCATTTCTTGCATATGTTTCTTCTTCACTATTGGGCTCACTACCTCTATCTTCAAAATTTGCCTCTTGATGGTCTTCTTGTTCTAAATTGTCCTCTTTATCATTGTCATTTTCTTCCTCACTGTCATTTTCTTCATCTTCTGCCTCATTACCACTTTCTTCATTTTCATTTTCCTCTCCCTCATCACTTGTTTCTTTCTCTTGACTGTCGCTTTCTTCTTTGTTACTATTTTCCTCTTGTTATTCATCAATTTCTTCTTGTTTTGATACTTTAGGAGAAGGTGAAGGAGGGAATTTCTCTTGGGGAGAGGATTCATGTGTGGATGAGGAATCACAGTCAATGGGGGTTGATGGAGGAATTGAGGAAGGTGGATGGGATGATGAGGGTAAAATTTGTAGAGGAATAGGTTTTGGATTTGTGAAAACATCCTAGGCAATGAATACTTCCCAAGGGATACCCTATTGCTCTAATTGATGCAACACAATCATCTTGATAAGAGAATGATGGAAAGGACTCTACATTTTTTTTGAAGGAGGCCTTTTTTTCACAATGTATGAAATCTTATCAATACTTATATAAAGGTAATAAGGCAAATGCAATAGCTTGGCCCTAGTGAAATGCATGAGTAGACTTATATGATAGAAATGGAGCCTAGAAAATCTACCCTCATAGGTGAATTATTTCATGATGATTTTCATTAAAGGGGCATATCTTTCCAACATATGGGAAAAGGGAAAATTAGTCTTGCAATCAGCTTCATATCTTGGTTTCAAGAAAGGTCGGTAATGGCTTAAGTCCAAATTCACCTGTTTGAATCATTTTTCTCCCATGCAAGGTATCCGAGTGACCATAGAAATTGTATTGGTGGACAGCTGAAAATTTACCCCAGCCAGGTGTACTTGGTGGTTATGGATGTTTAGGATAAAAATTCTGGTCAACTCAGGGTGACTTTTGACTCTTTTCACCTTTTCACAGAAATCATAGCATCCTACCTCTTGGAAATATGCAACTATGGTAGGGGAGGTTGTCAACTCCTTGGTGCTCAAAGGATCAAACCTATTTTCTCTCCCACCCTTTCTCTGTGGTCCCCTAAGCCTTTGGCTTCCCTCGCCACCGTCAACATTGTCTTCTCTAGGAATGGTATCCTTTACTCTTGCTTTGAAAACAAAACCTTGAAGCTTCTTGTGAAATGATATGAGGAGGGTGAGTGGGATGGTGGGGAGACAGTAGTGTCAAGGCTTGGTAGTGTGGAGGCTAGTTGTGTAAATGGAGAGGTTTATTTGATAGAGGAGCCACTTCTTAGCATGGAGACCAAACTTATCTCTTCTTCTATGGTTTCTAACTTTATTTCCAAATTTACCCTTTTAAAATAGCATGAAAGGAGGCAATAGATCTAAATACCTCTTATAAAATCTCTGAAGGTGCCAAGCAGAGAAAATTAGGAGTTTTGAGCAAATCTGGAGCTTGCACTAGCTTGAGAGGCTTCCTGGATGAACACGCAGAACAGGAATGCAGCATGGGCAAGTCGTATTGACCCTGCACGGGCTGTCAGGTTGGCCGTGAACATAGCGCAAGAATTCAGCATGGACAGAGCTTCACGAAGTCTAGTCCTGTTGGGTGTGCAAGTCTCGGGTTAGTCGGGTCGCCCTTCTGCACATCTGTTGGGTGAGCAAGGTTCGAGCCATTCAGGCCTTCGTGTTGTGTGGAAAAATAGGGCAAGAGCGCAATGTGGGCAAAGCCTACATGACGGTGTTTGGCCTCTACACTGAATGACCTAGTACATAGCTTGGGAAGACCTACACGGGGTCAGGTGTCGGGCGGTCCTGCACATGGTGTGGCCCTTCTAGGCAGATCCTGAACAGAGGACAGGCACGTAGCGCGGCGGAGCTGAGTGGTGTCAAGCGGTCCTACATGCAGTAAACGTGTAGCGCACTGCTACAGGAGCAAAGTGCCCTATGGAAAAATGCAAAGGCAGCACATAGAGATGCATAGCGCACATTTTCAGGAGCGTAGCGCAGGGCTTCTTCTGCCCGAAACTTTACCAGAAACCATGAATTTCTCCTTGAAAACCTCTTACTCCTTTTTTCAAGTAAAAAGTAGTGTTGAGTGGTGAATGATGATGGTTTTATCTCCTTGGATAAATAAATTAAAACCAAAACCCTCCTTTTCTAATGTTTACTTTTGATCCTTTATCCTTTTACTGATATTTCCTTTAACTTTTTGCAAGAGGTGTATTAAGTATAAAAATGATATTTTATCATAATCAACCATTCTTACTGATTTTCCAGAGGTATAATGAGTCTTTCTTGCATAGTTACCTTAGTATTTTTAATAAAAATTTTCATTACCTTCCCTTGGCCACTTCTGCTTGCTGTAGGTGCCATAACACAGTGTTTTGATATTCTTAAACTTCCTTTGGAGTTTGACACCTTAACTACCCAACAGTAGAACTCATGCTCAATTTGATTTCTTATTTGAAACATAACCTCCTCCTTTCCTTCTTTTGACCATTTTGAATACCTTTGACTGTAATCTAAAATTTTAGGCTCCTTCATACTGATACTCTTTAGAATTTATCCTTTTGGTGCAGTGAAACAGTGTTGTCTTGTCAAACAAAGTAAATCATTCTCTAATATCATTTTTTAACTTCTGCCTGCTGTCATCAAGGAGGTCTCTCACCTTCATTGCTTGTTTCAATGAATCTTCAATTTATGCTCAGTGGTGCTTATGTACCTCTGTCCTTGTGATCCTTTGCATGGATTCCTTGTTGGGCAACACCTATTTTTCCAATTAGTTATAAAAACCTTTATTCTCTTTGTTCATAGGCATGTTGTCTTCCCTTTGTTGTGAATTTCCTTGAGGATTTTGGCTTTCACCTTGTCTCTCTTTTGCTGATAACCATCATAAGCCATTCTTGTAGAAATTTTTTAATATGGGAAACTGTCCCTTTCCAGAATTTATGCTCTGATCAAAGGAGGTTTCTGTTGTAGGTTTTTTGATACCTTTTGTACAATCATAAGCTCACCCTCCTTTTAATTTGATTTCATATTTGGGCACATGTAAAATAGTGAGTTTTAGAAAACCAAAACAATGAATAACCTAGGATACCCTACATGACCTATTGGGAGTCCTTTTCGACTTGGCCTTTGGCTGAACACTTAACATAGGGTTTGTAGGTGTAAAACATGTCATCGAAAAACCTTTATGCATTGCAATCCTAGAAACTGATAACTTTGGTTTATCTAAAGAGTCTATAACGATAGCTTAAAACCATTGATGCTTGAGGCATTTGATGAATAGGGGAGAAGGTTAGACTGCTTGGCAATCCAAGGTGTAAGTAGAAAGGTTAGGCAAACATAAATAGAGTTGTAAGTTCAGAGGTGGAAAACATAGTGAGAATGAGTGGCAGAAGCCCATGATGGGTCTTCTAGGATTGATAGGATGGCCATGCCTTGATAGAGTAGTATAATAGTGAAAATTGTATCCTAAGGATAATGAAGGCAGTGAGATTTCTAGAACTCACAATATCCATGAATTTTGCTTCTAGAAATCTGGGATAAACATTTATTCATCTATAGAAATCAAAAAAGTACAAATGACTAACAGTGGCTCCACTTGGGGAGGGTAGCTCCTTTTCAGGAGGTGTCTAGAATTTCAGATCTCTTGGTTTTATGAAGACCAGTGCCTCTTCCATTGGGAAGATTTTTCTTCTTTTCATTTGCTGACATTTCTCTTGAAGCTATTATCTACAAGTCTGAAGGACATGTTAGATTCAAACTCATCTCTACCTACCCATCTTACTTGCCTAGCTTTTTTTCTTCCTTAGGTGCACTTGAACTGGCAAACCCTTGACATTCTCTCTTCTTCTTTTTTTTTAAACAAAACAAACTATCTACTTATACTCTTATTACTTCCAAGAGTTCAGATTATGCTAATGAACTCTTTTTATTCTCTACCTAATCTAACTGACTTTCAAGATTAGGTTGTATGACATACTTCATTCTCTAAGCTACAGACATGAAATTGAAAGAATGGTTTAAATCAGGATTAGGTAATCTGACTTACCATGGATTGTGGCATTAGAACAAGCTACACACAAACATTATTTTTTTTCAAACAAAACTATAAAAATAAGGGTTGTGATATATAATTTGGTATGCATTTCCATCTTCCTCTTTGGTTCAGTTTTGAGCATGTGGAACCATCATCTTTCATTCCTAATCTATCCTTTTTGACAAGTCAAGTTTGAATGATTTAAGAAGCTCTCTTTCACTAACTTATCAACACAAATTTAAAGCATGTTCAGCCATGATTAGGTTAGATAACTGAACAAGATCTTCATTTTGAACAAGTAGTGGCATTTAGGCTTGCACACTTTTAGCATCACTATTTTTTGGGTGTGGGGCTGTACCTCTTTTCAAATATGCCCTCTTTTTCTTTCTTTCTTTGTTTTTGTATTTTTGTGACTTTTCTCATGCAATGTTTATGTACAATGAATGAAAATAAAAATTAAACTAAAGGTTTTTACAGCAATGGTACTTGAGCATCCTATCCTCAAAAGGATCTCCTAGCATTATTTGTCCATTCAGCTCTAGTAAACAGAAATCATAGTTATCTCCATATGAAAGCATGGTATAAGGATTTTTCCAAACAATTTCAAACAAACCATGCTCTCCTTGGTATTTATTTTTTGAGTCTTGCTTCCAAAAGTTGTTTCTGTCAAAGATCCTTCTTATATAAAAAAGGTACTCTTTATCAGCTTCACAATAGATAATGATGTCATCTATCTATATCGTAGTGAAGAAGTTGAAAACAGGGGCCATGGCTCTTTGGAAGGTGACTTCAGCATTCCTTAGCCCAGGAAGCATTTGGTCAATCATGTAGTTGCTCCAAGGAACTTTGAAAATGGTTTTATGCTAATTGATCGGAAGTGGTATCATCTGATGACAACCTGAAACATTATCATGTAATGACATCTTGTTAGAATTTTCTACCCCTTTTATAAGATGATTTATCTCAGGATAAGGGTACTTGTACTTCATGGAGGTTTTTCCTAGGCACCTAAAGTCTATATACAGTCTGTATCCTTTGGATTTCTTTGTTAGTGACACAATTTGTCCAAGGATTTCAATGTTTCTCTTGGAAGGACACCTTTTTCGAATAATGCCTATGTCACAAGGCTTTAAGATTTTGTCCCTATACACAAAAGCATCCTGAAACTTCTTGCATAGCCCTATGTATTTCAGTTTTGTGTGTAATGACAAGGTTCTGGATAACTTAATCATTTTGGGCCTTCCTAGGCTGCCTACTATTAGCAATCAATAAAATTTTGTCATAACTGATGATGGCTAAAACAGGTCTTTAGTCTTCAAGAAACAAGTTTTAAAGCAAAATTTTTATTTCTTGATGCCTTGCTTTGTACCTTGTCCAAGAAATCCATTCCACTGATATCTTCATTTAAAATCCTCTAAGTAAACCCTCCTGTTATAAAAGAAACTATTCTTCAGACCCATTTTTCATCATTTTTCCTTATAATGAATCCCTATGAAAAAATCTCCCACTTTCCTCATTTTACCCTTTTACTTCCTCAAAATTCCTTTTTAAACCTTGAAAATCCCCTTTATTTGGTTTAAAAACACCCTTTCACCTTTAAGTATAAGGCCTTAATCCCCTTTCACTTAAAGCCCGATCCCCTTTTCACCATAAGACCGAGGATGAGACCATCAACTAAAGGTCTTAAGCCCCCATCACCATCACACTTCGGCGATTACAAATTTTTCGCTTCCATTTTCCTTTTTTGCCAATGGGTGATCTTCCAACAAGATCACAGCCCTCTATTCCCCAACATCCGATGGCTATCGCACCTTGCATCAGCCATTGCATCTGCCATCGCATCGCTCCATCGCGTCGGGTTTTATTTTTCGCCCCCCGATAATGAAATCTCCACCGTTGATCTTGCATATCTAACGGTCCTCGATCCATCGGTGGTCCCCATTTCCTTGCTCCCATAAACCTTTTTCCACCGATATGCAAAGCCCCGATCGCATATCCGCCGTTGATCTCGATCCTAATCCGATGATCCTCCATCCATCGCATTTTCCCCTCCCCATCAGCAATCGGCACATCGCAAATCCAAAGAACCTCCTTCCCGAACTCTTTTCTCCGCCAAAAGGTGATTTTCCGAGTTAATCCCAGTCGTCCGTCTCCCTGATCCGATGGCCCACATCACTCCTTCATCTAAACCCCTCCCTTTTCATTCTCCTTCATCTCCAAATCCTAATTGTTGATCATGTTTTAGATCGACGACCTTCTCTTCATCGCTATGTCGCCATTTCCCCTGACCCCTCATCCACCATCTTTTATCTCCAGTTCCCCGATTTCATCCGACCGTCAATCTTGCTTATCCAACAGCTCCTATTGATCCTCACATTTTACCTCCGACAGACCAATTTTCACCCCGCGCAAAGAAATTTTGGTGACACACCAATTTTTCTAACGTCACTATTGGGCCCCACCTCTCCTCCTCCCATATATCTCTTGTCCCTTCGTGTTTTTTTTTAACCGTCGATCTGATCTATCGCCCCTGGATCAGACGACCACCATTTCACTTCGCGTTCATTCTAAAAAACCATTTGATCGTGCCATTTCCACGCGAAATGGGCAATTTTCAGGAGCCACGTGTCAGCCATTAACATGTATCGCATTCCCCCGGGGCAAAACCATTTACAACCCTTTCCTTGCGTGAATACCACTCCAGTTTTATGCAAAGCCACTCATCACCATTTTGCTCCATAATTCAATTTAAACCCTGTTTCTGCCTCCCGCCATGGGTTTTTCCACCTCTGCTGCATTCTTCATTTCTCTGTAAACGCTCCACCGCCCCTCCCAATCCTCTAAATCATTTAAAACCACAAGTGCATGTTTTATAATATTTTTCTTGTTTATTTGCAGGTTTTAATGGCGGCCATTTACACGCAAGCCTCCCACAACAAAATACAGTTTCAAATGCCTAGGATGACGATCCTCAGGGCAAAATCATGCAGAAAAGGGATCCATAGGGTTAAAATTCTATGTCTAATTAATGTATCATGAACATCGGTTAATGAGAAAAGCCCTCCAGCGCAGCATATCTGTACACAAACAGTGAAGATCAGAAGACAATCAAATATTAAAGAGAAAGGTTAAAGTCAGAAGGCCGAATATCAAAAGACTTAATCCAAAGATTAAAGGTGAAAGACACAGATTGAAGAATAAAGATGATTAAAGGAGGCCTAAATCCAAATCAGAGGCCTAACCAGTGTTTAAAGCCAAAAATTAGGATATATCAGCAAAGTACCACTTCAAAATGCCAGATCATTGAGGCAATTAATCCCCAGAAAGCCAGAAATGCCACCTACAGGCCTATTTACTCAAAAGCCCACAAAGTTAATGCACAGTCAGAGATATTTTCCAAAGACAGCTCAGAAAGTAATTGCCAGCCTACCAAAGCCTCAAAAGTCAACAAAAGTGATTGAAGTTGATGAAACTTAATGTAAAAATCAATTAACAGAGTTAAGACATTAGTTATCTTCTCCATTGGGCTTCCCAAATGCAGAGAAGCATTTACTTTGTATTAATTGAAAAAATAAACCTTTCTTTCACTCCACCTCCTCATTCTTCGATAAATACTTCACGAGGATACATTGTTATTGTTGGTTGAATACTTATTGAATGTAAATAGTTGTTGAGGCTGCTGAAGCTCTATTAGTATTTGAAGAAAGATAGGTTGAGAAGAGAACTTTGAAGCTGTAAAGACCTACTCGAATTGAATATTGTAACTGGTTTGAACATCAAATATACAAGCTAACTTATGGGATTCTGGTCTATGTCAATGGTGATTTTTTTCTTACTGTAATTGTTGTTTTTTTCATGTTTTCCATACTGTCCACTTTCTCTGATAAAGAACAGCAAATATAGATTACGATTTACTGTAAAGTACCCTAAATCTCACTCATAACCTTTATCTTTATGTTTTCTTCTAATTGTGTTTTGAGGATAATTCAATAGAGTATAACTAGTGAAGTGATGGTGAGCCCATGTTTCCTGAGTACAACTTGAGATATTGTCTTTGAAAGTTCTTGATAGGTCTTCTAATTAAATTTGAACTAGAGAAGTCTATGGTTAGCCCTGTCCTCTAGTTTATCTCCAATAGTTGCTTTGAAAAGATCCCTTAAGAGTATGCCAAATGTAGGATAGGTTAAAAGTCCTTACCTGATCTTAGGCTACTTTTTATGTTTGTCTTAAATGTTTTCCTTTGAGAATATGCTAAAAGTAGGCTAGGTTAAAAGTCCTTACTTGATCTTAGGCTATTCTTTGTTTATCTTAAATATTTTCCTTTGAGAGTATGTCAAAAGTAAGATAGGTTCAAATTCCTTACCTGATCTTAGGCTGCCTTTTGTTTTCTCATATGTTTTCTTCTTTCACCACACTTCTTAATGCCCCATACCACAAATCAACTTAAAGAGATCCTTTGATATAGATGACTTGCCCCATGGACCACTCTTGAAAATTTTTGTGCAATTAAATCCTTTTGTGACTCCATAGCCCAATGGATTGATACTGTCTCTTACCTATCCTATCAACTGAACCATTCTTTCAACTTACTCACACCTTTACCCTTCAAAATACTTCCTTCATTTTGATGATATTCTACCCAACCAAAAACAAACAAAACCCTTGTACTTCATGACTAGCCTAATATCATAACTAAGCATAAAGAAATAAATTTGAAAACACTTATATAGAGAGATCCCTCTCTGAATCCAGGAGGGCTATATCCTAGGATTCCAAAGTGGTTCTGATGTAGGCCCTGCAAAGTTTTTTCTTGCCATTCTTGCAAACTACGAGAGACCTAACATAGTGGCGACCATACTGGGGAAAATATTGAGTAATAGATAACTTCACAACTCAACGAACCCCTATTCCTAAATGAATCAAGTGTCACCAGGACTGGTTCTTATTGATTTTTTATGGTGAATAACAACCAAACCTTCAAAACAAGTAAAAATCCTTCACCTGGAAACTCCATTGGTATTTAGTAGGCCTATTGACCCCACTGGTTTTTCCTAAGACTCCACTGCAAGATTATTTTATCATTCAAACCCAATTAAGAAAACTTTGAGGATTGAGTTTTCTTTGAGAAATATTAGTTAGTATTTAAAATACTATCATACTTGGCTGAAATTTTTTCATCATTAGGTCTAAAAACACCACATAGTGGCTTCTAGAAGAATTTATACTAGAGCCTATCTAGACCCAAATCCTCCTGAGATATTTGATAATCCAGAAAGTATCCTTAGGAAATATCCTAAATCCAAGACTTCAACTGTTGTCAGACCAATTCATAGAGCTGACTTTGTCCCTGGAGATCTTACACCTCTACAAGATACATAAGTGGACTTACCATCCATTAGAATCCCATCCAGAACTAAGTCACTTAGTGATATAGATCAGATAGACTTTGAGCCTCCATACTCACCCCAACATAGTGGTGAACATACTGATAGCAGAGAAACCACCCCACCTGATCTTCATTTCATTCATAACTTTGGTTTCTCTCATCCTAGATCTACTCAACAGTCTCTTCCTGGTCGAAGTACTTTTTTTATTCATACACCCACTGTTCAAACTACTCCATTCCATCCTCCCCCTCCTTTCACCAACCTTCCACCTGTAAACCCCCCATTTTTTCCACAACCTCCTATCATGGCAACATGGTATGCTCCTCTAGTCCTTCCTTTACCTTTAGTCAATTTTTCATAGGACTTTCAGTCCAAGATTCCATTATATGATGCTAGTAGTTCTACTACTGCTTTACAACATGTGGACAAGATGAATGACTATTTTGATAGAAGTGAGATAGATGATGAAACCGTTAAACTTAGATTTTTCGCTCAATGTTTAGGGAGAGAAGAAAGAAAATGGTTCAAAAACTTAACCCCTAATAGTATTAATGATCTCCAATATTTCCATAAAATATTGATAAACAAATGGGAAATCAGGAAAAACCCTCTCCAAATACTTTCAGATTACAACAACCTCAAGAGAAACACGGGGGAAAGTGTTCAAAATTATTGCACTAGATTCAATAGTGTTTATAACGCACTACCCCTATATTTGAAACCTCCACAAGGCTCAAATTTGGCCAATCCCTGAAGGATTTGATCCTGAAATGGCCTATCAGCTAAGAGAAAGGGATCCCTTAACTTTAGAAGAAATGCAGAAGGGAGCTCTTAGTGTGGAAGAAAATCTGATGGAGAAAAGAGCTAGGATGAGGAACGAAAAGAAAGTATCATTTAGGGATGAAGCTGCACCTTCCACATCTAGCTCAAAAATGGAAAGGATGATGGAGGAGATGATGAAGAGGTTGAACATATATGAGAGAGCACAATCTAGAGAAAATCAATCAACTCCTCAAAATAAAAACCAATCCCAGAACCAAAATCAAAACTTTAGGAGGAATCAACCTCAAAACAGACAAGGAGATGTTGATCAACAGATTAGACCTGCATTTCAAGAAAATTATGTTAATGAGGATGAAGAAAAAATTGAACAAACACAGAATGATAACATAAACATGTTGGGAGTGAGCAATGAGGATTCTGATTTCCTCCATGAAAGAAAACAAGGTCTATATACACCCTATGATGATAGAAGACAAGAAATTGAAAATATGAACAAGACTTTGAAAATTCCATCATAGGATCACCTAAAAAATATGGAATAAGAAGTAAAAAGAACCAAGAGACTCCCAAAAATAAAACCTCTGATAATTCTACCAAAAACAACCCTGTAAATACTTCGAAAAAGACAACAGAAAATCATAAGACAATGGCTGAAAGTTCTGATCCAAGTAAGGGAAAAAACACCCAAATCAATGAAAAACAGAGTGGTGACCCTAGCAGCACTAGCTTTCCAGCTAATTCTCCTGAAAAAACCATTTTAACTGCTGTAAACAGTAGAAATCAGCAAGCTGATTTTGCTAATGAATCATTGACTAAGAAGGCTGAATCAAACATTTTGAAAAATCAGATTTCCTTTAGCCTAGAGAGAAATTTCCAAAATCAAAATCTTTGTCCTAATCATTGAGTTAGTCACTCAAAATGTATATAGATGTAAATTTTTGAAAGCCTTGAACATAGAAGATATTCATGATACTGTTAACTTGAATGATGATACACCAGAGCTTATGTTTGGTCCTAATATTGAAGGAAAATTTCAAGAAGGAACTACCCCTCCATTCTACATCAGTTTGAACATCCATGATAATATTTTTCACAATGCCATGCTTGATTCAAGAGCATCACATAACTTCATGCCCAAAGTAATAATGGAAATATTAGGCCTTGAGGTAACTAGACCTTAAAAAGATTTATATTCCTTTGATTCAAGAAGAGTGAGATGCCTACGCCTTATAAAAGATCTCTGTGTTAACTTAGCTCAAAGTCCAGCCAAAAGCCTAATGATGGAGATTGTAGTGGTCGATATACCCCAAAAATATGGCATGCTTCTTTCAAGATCATGGGGTTCTAAGTTGCAAGGTACTATGCAGATGGATATGAATTATGCCACCATCCCTGTATTTATTCAACCTATAAGACTCTATAGGAAAACACACATCAAATACATGGTGAGTAACCAAGAAAGCCATAAAATTATCCTCTTTATTCCATACACACTAACCTTGACTCATTCATTCTTTACAATGATGAGATTCCTAATGAGCAAGGATTAATCAATGAAACATTAGCCAATATAGTGGTCACTCCACATCCGAACATATTAGCAGCTATAGATGAAGAGGAAAACAAGGAGAAAACTAAAAGACATTTTTCTAATTCAAAAAATCATAGCAAACAAATTAAAGGTCTTGAGGTCCAAAACAGTCATAAATATAGTGCAGATCATGAAAATCAAAGAATAAAACCTCAAAACATTGAAAATCTTGAGGAACAAAAAATAATTCAACATAGTGCAGTCCTACAGGAACAACACGGTGACAGATTAGGCAAACAAGACCGAGAGGACAGAAGTGAAATAAATGATAAATCTGAGGGAAGTCCTCTTTGGAGTATGAGTTTTGATGGGTCTTGCTCTAAAACTGGTGCAGGAACAAGCATATGGGTGCATAACACTAAAAACAATCATGCTAAGGATTATTCCTATAGATTAAACTTCAAGTGCACAAATAACATAGCAGAGTATGAAGCTCTCCTTTTAGGCCTGCATTTATTAAGGAAATTAGGGGCCAAAAGAATAACAGTTCATGGGGATTCAAAATTGATAATTACGCAAGTGAATGGGGAGTACATTGCTAAACATCCCAAACTTAAAGCCTATAGAGATGATGCCGTGGACTTGTTAAAAATATTTGCTGAATTCCAACTTACCTTTGTCCCAAGGAACCAAAACATTCTTGCCAATGGGCTAACCTTTGCTGCTAGTACTTGTCTAAGACCATATGAAAGCAAAAAATACACCATCCAAGTAAAATATAGACCAGTTGTCCCAGATAATGAAAAATAATGGCAAGTTTTTGAAGGAGACAAACAAATAGAAGACTTCCTATAGTCCAAAAATGAATTTGAAGTGAAAAACTTAGATTCAGAGTATGAACAAGACTTTCCTACAGAAGAAAATCCACTTTTTGAAGAAGAAAAATCTACGGAGATTGCAGAAATAAATATGTTAACTAATATACCCAAACATACAATAGAAAAAAGCACAGATTTAGAAAATGAAGACTTAGAAGTGCTGCAATATAAAGATCAAAGCTTTCCAAAAGTACTGGTCCCATTAGAAGAATTGTTTGACTTGAATGATGTTGCCAAAAAGACAAAACTGGAACCTATTGAAGTTGAAGTGGAAGAATGCAACATAGGCAGTGAGGAAAAGTCCAAAATGATCAAACTATCTAAGACACTGCCAGCTCACATTAAACTGAAATACATTGAGTTGTTTAAAGAATTTTCTGATGTATTTGCATGGAGTTATGAAGACTTGAAATCATATGATACAGAAATAATCTAGCATAATATACCCCTCAAAGAAAACCAGAAGCCTTTTAAACAAAAATTGTGCAGAATCAACCCTGTTCAATTACCTCTGGTTGAGAAAGAAATTAAGAAAATGTATGATGCTGGAATTATAGTCTCTATTAGATACTCAGAGTGGGTGTCTAATCTTGTATCAATTAGGAAGAAAACAGGAGAAATAATGCTTTGCATTGACTTTAGAAACTTAAACAAACCCTCATTAAAGGACAACTATCCCTTGCCCAAAATGGATCATATCTTACAAAGGGTAGTTGGTTCTAAAAGAATTTCCTTGCTAGATGTCTTCTCAGGTTACAATCAGATATTGGTATATCTTGATGATCAACTTAAAACAACCTTTACTACTCCTTGGGGTACTTTCATGTATTTGAAAATTCCCTTTGGTTTAATGAATGTTGGTGCCATATTTCAGAGAGCCATGGATATTTCATTCTCAGAATAAATAGGTTACTTCATAGTGATTTACTTAGATTACATCACTGCATATTCTAAAACAGATGAAGAACACCTAATGCACTTGAGAAAATTCTTTGAGAAATGCATAAAATATGGGTTGTCCTTAAATCCAAAGAAAACATTGTTTGGTCTCCAAGAAGGTAAATTTCTTGAACATATCATATCAGAAGAGGATATAACGATAGACCGAAAGAGGATCAATGGTATATTGAAAATCAACCATCCTAGAAACATCAAGGAACTTCAATATTTCATTGGGAAAATTAATTTCTCGAGAAGGTTCATACCCAATCTAGCTGAACTCCTTAGAATCATGACAAACATGCTTAAGAGAAAAGGAGTTAAATGGACCTTAGAAGCAAAGAAATCATTTGAACTGGTAAAACAAGCACTTACCAAAACACCAGTTATCATTAGTCCTGATTTTACAAAGGATTTTTTTATTTTTTCATTTGTATCAGAACACATAGTAGCTGCTGTTATATTACAGAAAAACTTGAAGGGACAGGAGAAGCCAATTGCATTTTTCAACAAGGAATTAAGAGATGCACCTCTGAAGTACAATATCATGGAAAAACAAGACTTTGCCTTGGTCAAAGCCTTAAAGGACTTTAGAGTTTACATTTTACATTCCCACATTATTGCATTTGTGCCTCATTTAGTTGTAAAAGACATATTGACCCAAGATCCAAATGGCAAAAGTGGAAAATGGATTGCTGTAATTTTGGAATATGACTTAGAAATCAAGCCCACTAAGCTCATAAAAGGTCAAGGAATAGCAAAACTTATGGCTGAATCCAACTTTGAAGCTCTTGATATAAAAATATTTAATGCTTTAGATGAACAGGAGGAGTAGACCACTCCAATTATTGAAGATCATTTCCTGAATTCATCTTGGTATGCTGATATTTTGTATGTTTTTCTCAATCTTAATACCCCTCCTGGTTTGTCTAAAACAAAGGAAAGATTCTTAAAGTTGAAAGCTGTAAATTACTGCATTTTGAATAAATGTTTATATTGGAAAAATTCTAGTGGATTATTGCTTAAATGTTTTCCTGAGAATGATGCAGATAAGATCAAGCACGAGTTTCATGAAGGATAATGTGGAGGCCACCTCTACTGGAAGTCAACTTCTAAAAAATCCTTAAAGCTGGTTATTATTGGCCCATCCTCTTTCAAGATATCCACAAAATGATTATTTCCTGTCACAAATGCCAAATATTTGAAGGCAAAAGAAAGAGGCTTCCCTTACCTCTGCAACCAATCACTGTTGAAGCTCCTTTTCAGTAGTGGGGTCTAGAATTCATTGGGGAAATCCATCCTGCCTCATCTGCCCAACATAAATGGATCCTCACAGTAGACTATTTTACCAAATGTATAGAAGCCATCCCTTGTAGGAATGCCACAGACTTAGTTATCATTTCATTCCATGAAAACCATATACTGTCTAGATTTGGTTGTCCTAGAAAGATCATAACTGACAATGCTGCTGCATTTGGATATAAAAAGATGGTGGAATTATGTCATAAATATCAGATCATGTTGGGTCATTCTACAGCTTATTACCCTCAAGGTAATGGGTTGGCAGAGTCCTCAAACAAAATTTTGGTTAACATAATCAAGAAGTTGCTGGAAGATAACAAGAAATCATGGCATAGTAAGCTAGTACATGCATTATGGGCAAACAGACTAACAATTAAAAAATCAATTGGAATGTCTCCCTACCAGCTAGTTTATGGAACTGATGCAATATTTCCAACCAGTTTAGGAGTGTCGATCATGAAGCTGATCCAGGAAGTACAGTTTGAAGATGATGATATGACAAGAAAAATACACCAGACTATACATCTACAACAAACTAGTGAAGAAGTATACATCAAAGCACAACAACTACAAGAAAACATCAAGAAGTTGTTTGACAAAAGAACCAAGGCTAGTGACTTTAAAATTGGTGACATAATCTTGAAATGGAATTCAAGGAGAGAAGATGAGGGAAATCATGGAAAATTTGATAATTTATGGCAAGGCCCTTATCTTACTCAATTTTCCATTAGAAACAATGCATTCTTTCTGCAAGAATTGGATGGAGCTGAATATTGTGGAGGTCCTGTCGATGGCAGGACTCTCAAACATTATTTCTATTAAGTGATATTTTAGTTTCAAATATTTTTTGTTCATTGTATATAACACTGCTTTTGAATTTGAAAAAATAAAAAATACAAAAACAATAGAAAAAGAGAAAAGAGGGCAGATATAAAAGAAGAAAGGTACAGCCTCATACCAAAAAAGAAAGGAAAAAACTGAAAGTGTGCAAGCCTAAATGCCACTACTTGAAAGAACACTACTATTTAGTCATACATCATAATCATCACTAGATAGGTTTCAATTTACTGCTGATAGGTTAGTGAAGAAGATTTTCCAAACTATTTAATCTTGGCTTATCAGTAGATTAGATTAGGATAGAAGGAAATGGCTCTAATCAAACCGAAATCTAAGCCAAAGGAAAAGAAAAGAATGGTTCTAATACACTAAAAACTCAAACCAAAGAATCAAAGGAAAGGATGACTCTAAACAGATCAAAATCTGAGTCATAAGAAGAATGAAGGATGCTTGTAATTTTCAGATCTCAAGCCTTCATAGTTTTTTTTTGGATTTATGTAAATTTCAGTCTATGTGCAGCTTATTTTTATGCCATAGTCTTACAGCAAATTATACAGTTTAATCCTGGTTTGTTTATATTTAAATTTCTATTTTAGAATATCGAGAATAAGATCTGTCAGAAAGCTTAATCCTGATAGATATTAGATTAGGTAGAGAATTTTTGAGTCCAACTATTTAATCTGGACTCATGGAAGTTATAAGGGTAGATTTGGATTAGTTTCCTGCTTTCAATGAAAGAATAAAATTTTGATGTCAAAGGTTTGCAAGTCCAAATTCACTTTATGAAGAAAAAATGCTAGAAAAGTAGGTTGTGTAGGTAGAATGTTTGGGATAAAATCATTTTTATGATACAAAGTTCTGATCATCTTTTTAAGAAGCATGATCAAAGAAGAAAAGGTTGTTAAGGTGCAGAAAGACATAAGGCACTGGTCTGCATTCTAGAGATAAATTTCTGAAGATTCTTGACACCTCCAAGGAACTGCCATCCCCAAGTGGAGCCACTGTTAGCCATCAATAAAAAAATTTCATAACTAATGATGGTTAAAGTAGGTCTTTAGTCTTCAAGAAACAAGTTTTAAAGCAAAATTGTGAGTTCTTGAAGCCTTGCTATGCACCTTGTCCAAGAAATTCATTCCACTGATATCTTCATTTAAAATTCTCTAGGTAAACCCTGCTGTTATAAAAGAAACTATTCTTCAGACCCATCTTTCATCATTTTTCCTTATAATGAATCCCTCTGCAAAAATCCCCCACTTTCCTCATTTTACACTTTTACTTCCTCAAAATTCCCTTTTAAACCTTGAAAATCCCCTTTATTTGGTTTAAAAACACACTTTTCACCTCATCTAAATCCTCAAAAAATTCCTAAAAAACCTTCATTTTTAGTCAAAAAACTTCTTTTTAAAGTATAAGGCCTTAAGCCCCTTTCACTGAAAGCCCGAGCCCCTTTTCGCCATAAGACCGAGGCCAGAGACCATTGGCTAAAGCTCTTAAGCCCCCATTTCCATTGCACTTCGATGATTCCAAAGTTTTTGCTTCCATTTTCTTTTTTTGCCAACGGGCGATCTTTCGACAAGACCGCAGCCATCCATTCCCCGAGATCTGAGGACTATCACACATTGCATCGGCCATCGTATCGCTCCATCACGTCAGGTTTCATTTTTTGCCCCCCGCGAATGAAATCTCCCCTGTTGATCTCGCAGATCTAACGGTCCTTGCTCCATCGACAGTCCCCATTTCCTTGCTCCCCTGAAACCTTTTCTTCCGATATGCAAAGCCCCGATTGCATCTCCTCCATTGATTGCAATCTTGATCCGACAGTCCTCTGTCCATCACATTTTCCCCTCCCCATCGACCATTGACACATCGAAAATCAAAAGAACCTCCTTCCTGAACTCTTTTCTCCACTGATAGCCGATCTGCCAAGTTAATCCCAGCCGTCCATCTCCCTGATCCGACGGCCCACATCACTCCTTCATCTAAACCCCGCCCTTTTCATTCTCCTTCATCACCAAATCCTAACCGTTGATCATGTTTTAGATCGATGGCCTTTTCTTCTTTGCTACTTTGCCATTCTCTCTAACCCCTTGTCCGCCATATTTTATCTCCACTTCCCTGATTTGATCCCGACCGTTAATCTTGTTGATCCAACAGCTCTTATTGATCCTCACATTTTACCTCCGCCAAACCAATTTTCACCCTGTGCAAAGAACCTTTTGCTACGCGCAAATTTTTCTTACGTCACTGCTATGCCCCAACTCTCCTCCTCCCGTATATCTCTTGTCCCTTCATGTTTATTTTTAATCACCGATCTGATATGTCACCCCTGGATCAGACGGCCACCATTTCACTTCGCGTTCATTATAAAAAACATTTGATCATGCCATTTCCACGTGAAATGGGTAGTTTTCAGGAGCCATGTGTCAGCCACTAACGTGTATTGTATTCCCTCAGGGAAAATACATTTACCACCCTTTCCTTGCACGAATACCACTTCGGCTTTCTACAAAACCGCTCATCACCACTTTGCACCATAATTCAATTTAAACCCTGTTTCTGCCTCCTGCCATGGGTTTTTCCACCTCAGTTGCATTCTTCATTTCTCTGTAAACACTCCTTCACCCCTTCTGAGCCTCTGAAGCAATTAAAACCACAAGTGCAGGTGTTTATAATGTTTTTTTTGTTTAGTTGCAGGTTTTGATGCCGGCCATTTACACACAAGCCTCCCACATCAAAATACAATTGCAAATGCCCGGGATGATGATCCTCAAGGAAAAATCACGCAGAAAAGGGATCCATAGGGTTAAAATTCTAGGTCTAATCGATGTATCATGAACATTGGTTAACAATCAAAGCCCTATAGTGTAGCAGATCTGTACACAAATAGTGAAGATCAGAAGACAATCAAAGATTAAAGAGAAAGGTTAAATTCAGAAGCCCGAATATCAAAAGAATTAATCCGAAGATTAAAGTTTAAAGACATAGTTTTAAGAATAAAGATGATTAAAGGAGGCCTAAAGCCAAATCAGAGGCCTAACCAATGTTTAAAGCCACAAATCAAGACAGATCAGCAAAAGACTGCTTCAAAATTCCAGATCATTGAGGAAACTAATCCCTAGAAAGCCAAAAATGCCACCTACAGGCCTATTTACTCAAAATCCAACAAAGCTAATGCGCAGTCAGATATATTTGCCAAAGACAGCTCAAAAAGTAATTGCCAGCCTACCAAAGCCTCAAAAGTCAACAAAAGTGACTGAAGTTGATGAAACTTAATGTAAAAATCAATTAACAGAGTTAAGACATTAGATATCTTCTCCATTGGGCCTCCCAAAGGCCAAGAAGCATTTACTTTGAATTAATTGAAAAAATAACCCTTTCTTTCACTCCACCTCCTCATTCTTCTATAAATACTTCACAAGGAGACATTGTTATTGTTGGTTGAATACTTGTTGAATGTAAATAGTTGCTGAGGCTACTGAAGCTCTATTAGTATTTGAAGAAAGATAAGTTGAGAAGAGAAGTTTGAAGCTGTAAAGACCTATTGGACTTGAAGATTGTAACTAGTTTGAACATAAAATATACAAGCTAACTTATGGGATCCTGGTCTATGTCAATGGTGATGTTTTTCTTACTGTAATTGTTTTTTTTCTCATGTTTTCCATACTTTCCACTTTCTTTGATAAAGAACAAAAAATATAGATTAGGATTTACTGTAAAGTAACCTAAATCTCACTGATAAGTTTTATCTTTATGTTTTCTTCTAATTGTGTTTTGAGGATAATTCAATAGAGTATAACTAGTGAAGTGTTGGTGAGCCCATGTTTCCAGAGTACAACTTGAGATATTGTCTTTAAAAGCTCTTGAAAGGTCTGCTAATTAAATTTGAACTAGAGAAGTCTATGGTTAGCCCCGTCCTCTAGTTTATCTCCAACAGTTGCTTTGAAAATATCCCTTAAGAGTATGACAAAAGCAGGCTAGGTTAAAATTCCTTACCTGATCTTAGGCTAATTTTTATGTTTGTCTTAAATGTTTTCCTTTGAGAATATGCTGAAATCAAGCTAGGTTAAAATTCCTTACTTGATCTTAGGCTATTCTTTGTTTATCTTAAATATTTTCCTTTGAGAGCATGTCAAAAGCAGGATAGGTTCAAAGTCCTTACCTGATCTTAGGCTGCCCTTTTTTTTCTCATATGTTTTCTTCTTTCACCACACTTCTTAATGCCCCATACCACAAATAAACTTAAAGATATCCTTTGATATAGATGACTTGCCCCATGGACCACTCTTGAAACTTTTTGTGCAATTAAATATTTTTGTGACTCCATAGCCCAATGGATTGATAGTGTCTCTTACCTATCCTATCAGCTGAACCATTCTTTCAACTTACTCACACCTTTACCCTTCAAAATACTTCCTTATTTTTGATAATATCCTACCCAACCAAAAACAAACAAAACCCTTGTACTTCATAACTAGACTAATATCATAACTAAGCATAAAGAAATATCTTTGAAAACACTTATATAGAGAGATCCCTCTCTGAATCCAGGAGGGCTAGATCCTAGGATTCCAAAGTGGTTCTGATGTAGGCCCTGCAACGTTTTTTCTTGCCAATATTGCAAACTACGAGAGACCTAAAACCTACCTCATACTCCTCTATATTGGTTCTAGTAGATACCCATTTAGGGTCCATAGCAATATTTGTGAGAGTTAATAATTCTTCTGAAGGGACAAAACTCTTTGATGATGAGTTGTCTATGTAAGGAAAAAACATCAGACTCTTTTGATCTGGATTCCCAAAGATTTATGTTATGTGAGGGTATTTCAGCACTTCTGAATTGGAAAAAGGGGAGAGTTCTATTTTTGAGGTTTGTTATTTATTTGAGCAACCTGATTTAGATGCTAAACTAATTTTTGGTTTTGAAATTTCATTTTCAGTTTGTAGAAAGTCAAGTTCAGTTTTATCATCATGTGGTTGTTCATGGATTTTATAGTGTAGACTGCTCAGTCCCTCATGCAGAGATTGGTTTGACTATTGTAATGTGTCTAGATTTGTCTCAAATTCACGTATCTGCTCATTAAGGTCCTCCTCATCACACAATATGAAAGAATCAAGATCTGAGTGAATGGAATATACAAGGGTTTTGTTTGGACTATCCAGGCTACTTACCATATACTTCATGTGGGATTCCCAGTATCACCTCCCGGTTTGGTTGAAAACAAGGATGGTAGAATATGACATGTCAAGTTGGAGGTTCTCTTGAAGATTGGCGCCCCAAGATCTGGATAAAAGCATACCATACTTGTGAGGAATCTCAGCAACAAATATGTCCATGAATATGTTCTTACCAGGTATTTGTGGCAGATTGACATAAAGATCCTTGATTAATCCTAAACACTTGACTCTACTCGAATTAAATGAGTACAAGTATTTGTAAGGTTTAGTAATTTCTAGGCCTAATCTCTCCATCACAACTTTAGGCATGAGGTTGTGAGAGGCACCAGAGTCTAGCATGGCATTATGTAATATTTTGTCATGTATATTTAGGCTGACATAGAAAAGAAAGACAACTACTTCTTTGTATTTTCCCTCAACTTCAGGCCCAAATAACAACTTTGATTTGTCATCAGTCAAGTGCAGAGTGTTTGTATCATTTCCCATGTTCAAGACTTTCGTAACTTGCGATCTATACATTTCTTGAGTAACCAGTTTAGTGAGAGGTATGGTTATCTTTATTTTAGCAATCTCTCCTTAAAAACTGAAAGGTATTTGGATTTTGGACATATTTACATCAGTTTTATCAGCCATGAAGTTTTCTACTTTTTTAATTTATTGATTCTGATTTGGGGCTTTAGACAAAATAGTTTTCTCAAGGCCACTAGTAGAGGCACTAAGGAAACTTGTGTCACCACTTGGTCGGCTAGTTTTGTCTTTGTTTGGATCAGTTTTCTTAGCCATGGTTTTGGTATTGTCTACCTCCCTTTTAAGAATATTTTCAAGTTTTTTCTTAACAGCAGTGTCTATTTGGTTTTTCTTGGAGTTTTCTTGGTTCTTTTTTCTCCTAAGGTCATATTGCCTATGGACTTCCATTATTACATTCTCAAATCCCAACCTATAGTTTTCAGAATCCTCATAATTAGCTTTAGTTTGATTTGGGGAAAATAACTCTTGTTCCTCTTCTGTGAGAAAAACCTCACCATCATTATCAGAACCTATTAAGTTTACATGTCTTTCTTCAGGTTCTGCATTCTCTCTTCCCTCTTCATCAAGATAATTGTCTTGGAAAGGAGGCCTAATTTGTTGGTCATTGTCTCTTGGCCTATTTTGGGGAGGGTCTCTACTGAAATTTTGAGTTCTATTTCTGTTTCTGGGATTTGGTTGATTTTCCCTAGGAGGTGCTCTTTCATTCAAGTTTATCCTTTCCGTCATTCTCTGCATGGTTCTAAATAGGATTTATATCTTGGCATCCAAAGAAGAGGTTGAGGCTATGGTTTCATCTTTGTAATTGACTCCTTTTTCTGACCTCATCCTAGCTCTCTTTTCAATCAAGTTGGCTTCTACACTAATAGATGCCCTTTGCATTTCTTCTAAAGTTGTGGGGTCCCTCTCTCTTAATTGGTATGTCATGTCCATATCAAAGCCTTCAGGAAATTTCACTAGTGCTAGGCCTTATGGAGGTTTCATGTGAGGGGGGAGGGAATTATAGACACTGTTAAACCTAGTGCAATACTCTTGTACACTCTCCCCTACATTCCTCTTAATATTGCTATATTCATAAAGGATTTGGAGGGGTTTTTTCTTGATTTCCCACTTGTTTATGAAATATTGGTAAAGGGAAGGGAAATCATGTATGGTTTTAGGAGCTAAGCCTTTAAACCATTTTTTGGCTTCTCCTCCTAGGATTTGTGCAAAGATCCTCATTTTAATGGTTTCTTCTTCCAATTCCATATAGTCAAAGGCATCATTTATCCTATCTACATGTTTTTTGGCATTGACGGATTCAGCTCCAGTGAAGTGGTGAATTCTGGATTGGTAGTCATTTGGTAAAGGTACCAAAGGTTATGGTAAAACCAAGGGGGCATACCAAGCTGCCATGATGGGAGCTAATGGAGGATTTACAAGAGGGGAGTTTGTGAAAGGTGGTGTAGAATGAAGTGGAGTGGTTTTCACAGTGGTGGTGTTAGTCATCAGTAATTTTTGCCTTTGTTTATGACTAAATGATTATCCTAAGATTTCTAGAAACAAGGTTCATAAACATTGTGAGTTCTAGCAATTTCACTGCCTTCATTATCCTTAAGATAATTTTCCACTATTTCATCATTCCATAATGTCTAGCTTTGCTTACCAGTCCCAAAAAACCCATTAGAGTTTTATGTCACTCTTTCTGTCTATATGTATTCACCTTTGGCCCCAAATCCTCTATTTTGTTTTTCCTAGAAAGCCCCCACTGCTACGTAAGCCCACCAATCAAACAACTTTGTTGTGTCTCCCAAATTACTCCCAAACACTGATGCTCTCAAATTATCTCTGTAAATTCTTTAGATAAATCAAGTACATTGGATTTTGGATCTTCAATACATTAGTTTATCATAAACTCTATCTTACACTTGATGATCCCAAATTCTAGGTCTCAGTCCAAAATCCAAGTCCAAGAAAACCTCAACTAGGTCACCTAGGGTTTCACAAAGTCATAGGGTGGATTTGGTATCCTAACAACTCTGTTTTTCCTACATAAAGAAGCTGCATTCCAAGAAGAAAAGGACAGGTGATCTTGTCCAAAATGATCAAAAAGATCATTCAAGGAAGGCTTTTTGGCCTAGAGCACAAATCTTGCAAGGTGATAGCTGCTCCTTGATGACATTTTTGAAAAAGGATAAAATAGCCATCAACATAAAAAGAGTTAAGGTAATGGGAAAATCATCACAAGAATACCACCAACAGCAAATAGAAGGCGGCAAGGCCTATGTTTTGGAGAATCAGGGTTTGTGACTGTTTTGGCCAAACAAGTAAATCAGTCCAAAAGCTATAGAAACAAGGGTCACCTCAACTCCATCAGTGCACTATTGAAGGTATTTAGAAATAATAAATGATTTTTGAATGGTTTTTTGAGAACTTAGAAGACAACACTATTTACTTTTTCTAAGAAGCCCTAAATCCTAGAAGTTTGGGAAAATTGAGAAATTGGTCAAAAGGTGATGAAAAAAAACCTCCTTCATAACAGCAAATGGCTTCAAAGGGTTTCAGGCTGCCCTCTGAGGTTTGGAAAAGAGCCACTAATTCCACCTCATCAAAAGGTAAAATTAGATGCCTTAAAGGGATCAAAAGAGGCAAACATAAACGTCAATACTCCACTACACCAAAGGAAGAAAGATGATAAAGAGTATTAGCAAAAGAGCTAGAAATACCAGTGCAAGGGTTTGACTCCTGAAAAGAATAGTCAGAGGCATATTCAAATGATCAAAGGAAGCAAGCATAAGTTAAATTACCTTGGGAGGTGATTATGATAAGCATGGTTTTCACTATTGAAGAAGAAAGGTGTTAAACTCAAAAAGAAAGTGATCAAAAGTAGGAGTTGTGTAGGCACCTACAAAGAACAAAAGTGGCCCATGGAAAGACACAAAAATCGTTTAATTTTCTCACCTTCCCAACCAGAGATACATCACTATCAACATGGTCAAAGAAACAATATAGCTGGTCTAAGAGCAGTAAAGCCTCCAAAATGGTTTCTTTATCAAGAGCATATTCTGCAAGAGATAGATTAACCGTGAGTGACACTTCTGCAGGACTGTCACAAAAGGTTACCTACAGAAAAATTGAAAAGGACAAACAAACCAAATGTTTTTCACAATGATGGCCCACATGAAGACTAAAAAGTGTGTTGGTGCCAAACTGATAAGGTTTTTCACACCAAAAGGTTTGTTTCACTTTCTCAAAGAGATACATGATAGAAGGTCAGTCCAAGGAAGGTTAAAACTCTTCTTTTCAGTCTCTCCACCGAGCAATTAAAGGCGTAAACCCACAAGGCTGAAAACTCAAAGGTGAAAGTACCAACATGATCACAAGGTTACTGTTTACAGGTGTCAAATTTCATAAAGAGGACAAAGTGAAGAAAAACCTTCAAAACAGAAGCACTAATTTCACTATCTGTCTATTTTTCATCAAACTTGGTCAAAATAAACTTCTTTGAAAGGGCTCATGTTTTCAAGTGTGGGTTGAGGGCACATGTTTCAACTTGATGAAATTTTTGTTAGTAAAAGAAGAACATTAAGAGGCTTCCAACAAAGAAAACCCATATTTTTTTTCAAACTGCCACCTACATGACCAAAAAGAGCCAAAACAACACTAAGAAAAATAAAGAGAAACAAACCTTATAAAATGGGTTTTGGTTTTGAAATACTTTTCAAAGGAGTATGAAGTCTCATTTCCTCTCTCCCAAGCCATATTCATCTTTGCAAAAAAGAATAAAACTATTGAAAGAAGTTTTAAGGGTTTTTGCAAACCGTGAAATTTTTCGGCAAGCATGCTATCGACTGAGGCGCGTACGCACCTAGCCATCAAGATCGCAAGAAAGACGAGGTGGCCGTAGCAGCATTCTTACACCGCGCTACGCACTGCACTATGCATGTGCCCATCGAATTCTTCATTGCCCCAATAACAAACCTTTGTTAGCCCCACTAATTCTTTCTTTTACGAGTTTCCCCTTCCTACATCATAACCATTTACCTCTGCTTTCACCTCCTTTATTCACTCCGCATCTTGCACCAGTCCAAGCATCAGACATATTTTGTATAAAACTTCATTTGCTCATGTTTTAATTCAATTTTACATTAAATCTTACTTTTTAAATCACTTTTGTAACTTATCGATATCTCCAAAGGTTAATTGATAAAGTTGTAGTACCATCAGGATCACGATCTTAGTGCAGACCGTGAGGCTTGCACCATTGCCAAGACAATGCATCTTCGCGGAGATCCGCTCCTCGATCATTGCCTCGTCTTGAGCCACTTCACCATGACAAACCGAATGATTCAAAGGCAAAATTTCGAGACTAATCCGTGAAGGGCGTGGTTCATCATAATGCCGCTTTTTCAAACCGTTCTTATTTTAGAAGGCCAAAACTAAATTCTACATTTTGTTATGTAATCGCTAAAGGACCTCTTTTTCCTTTCTGACAAGGGCCTATAATGTAAAATGTAAAATGGACTAGGGAGAAGAATTTTTTAGCAGAGTTTTTATAATGAAGTTTGATAGGCGGTAACAGGTTGTTTTGTTATCGCCCAAATCTGGGATGAACATTGTATTAACGCATGTATTCGCCTCAATGAATTAATAAAAAGGGAGCTCCACCTCATGTTTTAGAAATTGAGTTTCTGTCTTTAAGCTGATGAATCGACTAATTTACTGAGCAACATTTCAATTTAAAAGGGAAACACGTTGGTTGGCTAGGGCCCAGTCAACCCAGCACGTTTACCCCATTTTCTGTTTGTTGTAATTTGTGTTTATATTATCAAAGTGTTATTTAATTTTCAGCACATGTATTCCTGTCTGAGTGAAAACGGATCCATCGTGTGAAGTAGATACATTTTCTTTCCTTGCAATTTACTTTCCTACACTTGATTTTAGATTGGTTTTCATCTGCCTAGTACAAGCAGGAGAAATAAACCTGCACCAGTGCATGTTGGTGTGATACTTTATTTTCCTGCAATTCTGTTTAATTGGTTTTTTCTCCTGGTCCAAGTAGGAGAAATGAACCTGCACCAGTGCACATTGGTGTGATGCAGCAAGTTTTCTTAATTTACTTTCCGCAATCTTATTTATTTCTTTAAATGCTTATGACAGGATAAATGATCATTTCTTTATTTCTGTATTTTGTTAAGATAAAAAACATTCACTTTTATGTGTGCAATTTGATTTGATAGAAAACTAGCACTTGCAATAATTGAACACTCATTTTAAGGATTAAATGCGAAGTGCAGGAAGCTCTGATATGGTGCAAGAACCAGTTTATTGCCACAAGATCTGAGTGCTCTGAACCTTGAAAAGTTCGAGCCCTTGCATGAAGTAAAAAAAGCCTTCAGTAAAGACACTATTTATACCTTCTACATAAATATATGATCCTGCACTAGTGCAAGCACTAGTGCAGGACATATTAATGCAAGAAGGAAATATCTAAGGAAGCAGGTTTAAGGGCCTATCTAACAAGACTACTAAGGTGTCTTTGCTAAGGGAAAACACACACTCAGTAGATTAAACAACCATTAGTGGGAGTGATTTCCTTTTATCTTTAATTCTCTCTTGCAAATGCATATTTCCTCATTCCAGTCTTAGATTATTTTTTATGGTTCAAGTTTCTTTCTTCTCTTTTGATTTGATTATTCAATCTTTCCTTTAAATAAAGTATGGATTTACATTAGGAAGATTCATACCATCTCTGGAATTTTTTTTACTTCGTCTCTAATTTTATGAATCCCCCGGGTTGAAAAATTAAGTGTTGAGGAGTTTTCTTAAGTGTAATTCGTGCACCCAACATTTTGGTGTCGTTGTCGGGGAGGCGATTTGATTTGGTAAGAATTTTTGGATTATACAATAGAGGTAATTTTTCTTTATTTTTGTAGTATGTTTCTTTGAAGGAATTTTACTGGTGTTAATTGATTTTTGACAGCATTTTTTAGAAGTTTTTTGTTATTTTTATTTTTTCTTTCCTTTTGAAATGAATGCCTACGAAAGGTAAGGGTTTGAAGCCCACTAAGGGCCAAAATAATTCTAAAAACAATTTTCATATTGGGTCTCCTTCTGTCAGAAGGAAGCCCAATCCAATTCAAGCACATCATGTAGGAAAAATCCGATTCTAGTGATAACATCTCAGGTGTGGATCATCCTGTGGAGAGCGGTGCGAGTAAAAGGGGAACAATGGTGGACCAAGAATATCATTTGGAAGGGACTAGTGACAACCAGGTAAGTGAAGAAAAATCCACATTTTTGTTTCCAATTATGGATCCTGATACTGTGTCGCAAATGAATAATATTCCACCATCAACTCTCCCTCATTTCCATGGTAAAGTTCATGAAGATCCTGACTCTTTTCTATTTGAGTTTAATATTCTGTGTAGAAGTTATGATTATGCAACTGAGGCTTAGAAGTTAATATTATTTCCTGTTACCCTCAAGGACTCAGCTCTACGCTGGTTTATGGGGTTAGGAGGAAACACCATAACCTCTTGGGATCAGATGAAGAGAGTGTTTTTGTCCAAATATCAAGAATATTGCAAAACTCGAGACATGCAGGATGAAATTTTTACAATCATACAAGATGATGATGAAATTCTTGAAGATTATCTGGAAAGATTTATGTATATTTTACAAAGGTCAAAACTTAAGCTTGATCCCAACACTATTAGAACCTTGTTCTTAAGAGGACTTACTGATAATGCTAGAAATAATTTTAATCTGTTACGACAAGGTAATATTTCTTAGCAAAATTTTGATCAAATTTGTTAATTATGCAGGAAATTTTCAAGAAACCAATATAGATCCAGTAGAGGAACTCGAAATAGAAATAGAAAAACTGAATCTACTGACGCTATGATTATTGGAATAGAAAATAAAATGGAAAACATGAAAATTGATATAATGAATACTGTTACCAAACGGTTAGACCTCTTAAAATTTCAGCAGAAAATCATGAAGGAACAAGATTCATTATGTATTTTCTGTCCTAAATGTAGAGACAAGCATCTCCCTAAAGAGTATCCTCTTAATTTGAAAGAAACTAATAAGTGTGCTATTTGTGCAGAAGACCATATCACAGAAAAATGTCCCTCTATACCATAAATTAAATCTGTATTTACAGGGGGACAGCCTGAAGCTGAATACTTGAATGCTATGAGAACAAGAAGGAATTGGCCTCAGGTAGGTACAGGTATGGCTTCCGAGCTTTCTCCACACTATTTTAGTTATAATTCACATGCTTATTTTTATCATAACTCTCATCAGCAGTGGCAGTATGGGAATCATTATCAGTATGGGCAACCTTCTTAACCATGGCAACAAGGTTGGAGAGGGCCAACTCATTCTCCATATTCCTACCAGCCACCTATGCAGTCATATCCATCTACACATGCACCTTATTCAATGCCTCAACTTTTCAGTCAGTCCACTCCACCATTGCCTTTACCTCCACCCTTTCGACCTCCTCAGGTTCCTGCTCAACCTATGCCCAATCCTAATAATAATAAAGCAGTGAAAATGATCTATGTAACAAACCCACCTTTATCATTCGAATACCAGTCTATTCCAATTGGGGTTCATGATATTCAATTAAGATCGGGAAGGAATATAACATCAGAAAATAAAAAGTGACCTATGGTGATCATTTAAGAGAAAGGAGAAGAGGAAGTTACTCTTAAACGTTCTCTGAAAGCTGTCATTAAGCAGCCCTTACCCTCTGAATCCTTGCCATCTTCTTCCAACCAGCCTCCCTTCCCAGAGAGGCTAGTAATGGAAAGGAGTGAGCCTATTTCTGAGACTAGTTTGGCATTTGAGCTTCAGAATCTTTTCATTAAGATACCTTTGCTTCAAGCCATCAAAGAGATCCCCATTTGTACCAAGATTATTAAGGAACTCTGTCTCAATAAACCCAGGAGGAAAGGATTGGAACCTTGAACCATTCGATTTGTTGGTAGGGCAGCAGAGTTGATGACAGGATGTGTGTCTGTGGAAAAATATACTGATCCCGGAAACCCTGTTGTCTCAGTTCAGATTGTTAATGAACATGTCTCTAATGTTCTTATATACCTAGGGGCATCCATTAATGTCATGACTAAGAAAACCATGGATCAACTTTGGTTATCTCATATTATCCCTACTCCCACTATGCTTGAATTAGCAAATAGATCTAAAATTAAGCTAGAAGGAGTGTTGGACGATGTGATCATCTCATTGGATTCTTGGGAATATCCTACTGATTTCATTGTGCTTCAGCCAAAGAACCCAGTAGGAGGACATCCCTTGATCTTGGGTTGACCATGGCTTGCTATGGTGGATGCATATATTGGATGTCATTCCGGTGATACGTATATTTCACATGGAGATTCTATGAAGAAAGTTACCTTATACCCCCCTGCCAGATCCATTCAGGACCTTCGAGGTACTTCATGGTTGGATCAAAGCAGTGATGGAGAGACTCAGTCTATTTCACTTATCCATCATTATACTGGGTCTTCACAAGAATATGAGATTCAATATTTTCTGAATAATCTAGATACTATGCCTAATTTTGAGCCTTTGAGCCAAATTTTCAACCTAGATTTTCAAGAAAATCATAATTCTCGTTCTTCTGTACCACTACTTTTGACCACTCCCTTGAGTACTCCTGAGCCTGATACCACTCTTTTTGAGATTATCCCTAGTAATTACTTGCATATCAGTTCAGATTTGGACTCATATTAGCAGGAGCAACTTGTGAATTTGTTACAAAACCATCTTAGTGCCTTTGCTTGGGGCTATGAAGATATGAAGGGTATCCCTCTTGAAACTTGTACACATCATATCTATATTTAGGAAGAAACCCGACCTTTCCAAAACCCCAAAGGCAAATGAATCCAACTCTAAGAGATATTGTGAAGGAAGAAGTACAGAAACTCTTAGATGTCGGTTTTATCTATCCTATTTCCGACAGTCAGTGGGTCTCTCCATTAGTACTGGTACCTAAGAAAGATGGAAGATGGCGTATTTGTATTGATTATCATGAATTGAATAAATCCACTCTTAAATATTACTTCCCGCTCCCTTTTATTGATCAGGTGCTTGATACCCTCGCAGGAAATAAATATTTCTCCTTTTTGGATGGCTTCAGTGGTTATAACTAGATACATATTGCACCCAAATATGAGGATAAAACTAGTTTTACATGTCCATGGGGGGTATTTTCTTACAAAATTATTCCCTTTGGTTTATGTAATGCCCCAGCTACCATTCAAAGGGCAATCCTGCGTATTTTTGCTGATCTAGAATTTGTAGAAATTTATATGGATGACTTTTCTATGTTTGGTGATTCTTTTCAGGAAGCTCTCAAAAATCTAGAGAAAGTACTTCTTCGTTGTCAAGAATCCCATCTCTCTTTGAGTGACAAGAAATGTAGATTAATGTGCAAAGTGGGAGTGGTACTTGGCCATTTGATTTCTGACAAAGGTATCCAGGTTGATCCGACAAAGATTCAAATCATTCTTCATCTTCCTACACCCAAAACTCAAAGGGAAGTAAGAGGTTTTTTAGGACATGCTGGTTACTATAGAAGATTCATTGAAAATTTTTCGAAGATAGTTTCTCCTCTTTTCTGACTTCTAGCTAAGGATAGTGAATTTTCTTGGTCCACGGCTTGCCAACAGTCTTTTGAAACATTGAAGGAAAAGTTGGTGCAGACACCAGTTTTGCGAGGTCCAAACTGGTCCATGCCCTTTCACATTTCCTCTGATGCTTTAGATTTGGCTATTAGCACAGCTTTATGACAAAAGGAAAATAAGAAATCCTATGCTATTTATTATATTAGTAATAATTTTTCTTTCGTTGAATTGAATTATACAGTTATAGAGTTTTTAGCTGTGATTTTTGAAATTAATAAGTTCAGGCACTATAATACAGGATATGAAGTATTTATACATACTGATCATTTTGCGATTAGATATTTTATGAAAAAACCATTGACGAGCGGCAGAGTGACTAGGTGGTTGCTATTGTTGCGGGAGTTTAATGTTACTACTGTTGATAGACCAGGGAAATGTAATGTTGTAGCAGATTTTCTTTCTAGATTAGATAATCTTGGTGAAGTAACTCCTGTTAATGATGATTTTCCAGATGAACATATTTTTACTATGTCAACAGATTCTTCGTGGTTTGTTGACATTTCTAATTATTTGGTGACTGGAAAAACACCACCTCACTTTTCCACTCGTGAAATGCGGAATATTATTCAGAAAAGTGCTACATATTCCTGGATTCAAGGAGATATCTTTTACACTGGCCTAGATCTGATTATCCGTATATGTGTAAGAGAGGAGGAAGTGTTTTACATATTTAAATCTGCTCATGATGAACCTTGTGGAGGCCACTTCGCTGATAAGCAGACTGCATATAAAGTATTATCTGCTGGTTACTTTTGGCCTTCCTTGTTTAAGGATGCCAAACAGTATGTCGGGCGATGTGATAGCTGTCAACGAATGGGCCAGCCTAATCAAACCAATGAAATGCCTTTATGCCCTCAAGTTATGATTAAGCCATTTGAAAAATGGGCTATTGATTTTATAGGGCCAATAAATCCAACATCCTTAAGTAAAAAGAATCTTTTGGTTTGTACAGATTTCATTACAAAATGGGTAGAAGCTAAAGCTGTTTCTTTTTCTACAGAAAAATTTGTTGTTGATTTTCTTTTTACTGAAATCTTTACTATATTTTGTGTGCCTAGAGAAATTGTTTCTGGCAATGGTCCACAGTTTATTTCTAATCTGTTATAGGGTGTGATGGAGCAATACAAGATCTGGCACATGAAATCCATGTCATATCACCCGCAAGAAAATGGCCAGGTGGAATCTACAAACAAAGTGATCGATTCCATTCTTACCAAGACAGTCAATATGCATCGAAAATACTAGGCCGGAGGATTACTAGAAGCTTTGTGGGCATACAAAACCACTTGGATAAATCACACGAGACATACACCATATGAGTTGGTATATGGAAAACAGGTTCTGTTAACAATTGAATTCTAGATTAAAACCTTCAGAACTACAGTTCAGTTAGGACTAGATCTACCTGAGGCACAACAAAAACGTCTTCTCCAATTAAATGAGTTATATTAATTTCGTAGAGATTCTATTCAGCAGAACATCCTAATTCAGCAGCAACGAAGAAGGTGGCATGATAAGTCTATTCAGAAAAAGCTGTTCCAACCAGGTGATTGGGTACTCCTTTATGAATCTAGATTTAAAATTTTTAAAGGGAAGTTCCATACACGTTGGATGGGACCTTATGAAGTGATATGAGTATTCGAGAATGGAGCAGTAGAAGTCAAAACTATTGATGGATAAAATTCAGTATTCTTGGTAAATGGACATAGATTAAAGAAGTATTTTCAGCCACTTTCCAAGAAAGATTTTACACAGCAAGTCCAATAGCAATTCGAGAAGGTAGTGGTGAATTGTAATACCAACCTTTTGAAGACATATATCCTTCTTTCTCTTGAAAAAAAAATTAAAAAAAATAAATAAATACAAAAAAAATTAATAAAAAAAGTAAAGAAAAAAATATTTTCCTATAATTGTGAAAATCAGTTTGCTGACATGATTGCAGAAGGGTCGGCCTGAAAACCAGCTTGCTGGAAGGAAGATAAAAAATTTTTAATAAAAAAGAGAATGTTTCTTGATCTTTAGATGTGCTAGCGACCACCGAGTAAAAGCAAGTTCAACAGAACCAAACTTTATACATTGGGGTAATTAGCATGAATATTTTTATTCAAGTAACACTTAATTATCACCGCTGTTATTTTTCTTGCACTAGTGCATGCAGACCTTCCAGAAAATTTTCTACCTTTCTTCATATCCAATTTCGTAATATTCCCTCAGTTTTCTTCTTTAAATCCCAGAATGATTAACCTTCCCATATTCTTCTGAACTTACCCTACCCGCTTCATAAAAATCCCACTTTTACCCTTGAATTTTTTTCACTATACCACTTTTTTTTATCCCCTCTTGTGGTACTATTCCTAGAATCCCTGTAAAAAAATTTCTTCCCATTCTTAAATTTTCCCCTTTCCCACTTCTTTGTTCCCTCATGAATTCATTGCAGGATCTCATACACAAAGACCAAAAATATGCTCTAAAGCATCAAGAAAGGGCGAAGCAAATTTACTGTATCAGTTGAGGAAGCTATGTTAGAAGTCCAGCCTATATTTTACTTAAATTCCTTGTTCTTTTTTTCAGACAATATGCTTGCACTAGTGCAAGCATATCGTCCTATATAATAATAATAAAAGAAGAATGGTACCAGTGGAATAGCATAGTAAGCGGTGTAAACAAATCGGTGCAAGAATGCACCTTGACAGAAGTAGAATACAATTTGTTCTTTTCATAAGTATATGTCATAGAAGAGTGGTCATCATGAAATTTTACAAGAAGCTTTTTCACTTATTTAAAGAGTACTTGCGCTATTATATTAACTAGGAGAAAATTATTTAAATTACAAAGTGTTTTTTAGTTAAGAATCATGATCATTTTTTAATAAATACTAAAGTTTCTTTTTTGAATTATGAAGGAGTGCAAAAATGTTTAACCATTGCTTGGATATAATTACCCTTTCTGCCATGATCCTAAATTTCCTTCACTTATAATGATTACCTCACTTAGCCGTTAAAAATTACGCCACAACTACCACTCTCGCACGATTCTAAACATGTTGTGCATACATGGCTATTTTGGTGGGATATATCAGTGATAAGATAGAAGGGATGGTGGACGGTTGGATCCCTATCTATAAAGAGCTAAATTTTCTGGTATTTCATGCAATATTTGGACTGCTCATAACTATTAAGTAGAGATGCCTCCTGTTCAATTTGAACCTTCATCCCTCAGCGAGGTAGATTAGACCGTTGAGTTTCGCAATAGTCTTACACTATTGCGAGACTCAAGCTTTCTTCAGTTTTTGTAGAAATTTTACGGGCACAACAGTGAAGTGGCCCTACAGTTTACAAAGAGTTTTAAAAACAGTTGTGTAAATATTGGGCCCCTAAGATTTAAAGACACAGAAAAATCAATAGCAGTAGTGACGGGCTTGCAAAACACTGGTGTGTAGTACTTTAAAAATCAGAAGCTCAAGAGGAAGCGCTGGTAGCGTTTTGTCGTTGATAAGGACATCAAGGTAGACTTGAAGAAAGGAGTTCTATGCAGTGCCCTACTGGGACAGTGGCAGGACATCCTTTTTATCCTCCAGAAATTCGTGACTTGTGAGGGAAGGTACTCCCTCACCTTTGCGTATCATTTCAGGATGCTGCAACACTTCAAACCCAGCCAGCGCATCGGGTGGAGGATGGATTTCACTTATTTTTTGCTTAAAAGTTTGGAAAATATGGTCAAGAGTGTACAGGGCACACGGGCAGACCAGGAAGATAAGAAATTATATCACCACAACCTGATCAAAATATTGGTCCAGAAATAATTGGAAATTAAGGGCATGACCTGGAAGGCATTGTTGAAGCAGCTAGATAAAAATCCATCTACAGGAAAGAAGATAGCTGCTAAAAAGAAAACAAATACCCCTGCCAACACAAGCAAGGGTCTGAGTGTAAAGAGAATTCCTTCTTGCACCAGTGCAAAAATGAAACGACCCGGGAAATCAACAGAAGAAAAGAGCCCATCTCCAAAGAAAAAGAAGACAGCAAATACACCCGTTGAAGAAACTCTTCCGATGCCACTAGTACATGAACAGGCCCCCGAAGAAGACGATTTTCTGTCAGTCCTTGTGGACAAAGTAACATCTGTGGAAGTTGAAGATGACACTCTGTTGGCCAATTTTATTAAGGCCCAGAAAAAGAATGAAAAACCTGGTGCAGAACCACAGTCCCCACAGAATGTTGAATCCCCTCCTGCACCAGTGCAAGAAGAACCGGAAGAGAAAGAAGAAGAAGAAGAACCAGAAGAAGTGCAAGAAGAAGAAGAACCAGAAGAACTACAATAAGAAGAAGAACTGGAAGAGCAAGAAGAAGAAGAAGAACCGAAAGAACAAGAAGAAGAAGAAGAATAACCAGAAGATGAAGAAGTATTTACTAAAGTCATGAGGGATACTAAGGTCCCTGAAGAAAATACATCCCCTGTTAGGATAGAAAATGAGGAATACTTGGTAGCTCCTACTGCTTAGGTAGTCAAGCTATAGCTTCAAGTGCAAAACTTAGAGTAGCTCGTAGATGAAACACATGAGGAAAAAGAACAGAACAAACAAGAATTCACGGTGAAGATCCAGAAAAAGAAAGGAGAAGTCAGGGTGTGGAAGTATCGTGCTTCGCAATGTTTTGAAGATCCAGAAAAAAAAAAAAAAAAAAAAGTCTGAAACATTGCAGACTGATGATAATATGCCAGAGCAGGAGCGAGCTGGAACGCTCAAAGTTTTGAAGGTTTTTTGCAGAGGTAAAGAGTTGTGTGAGTACACACAACATCTTAGGGATGGAAGGATGTTAGCCCCCTAATTTGCTCTCTTTTTACCATTTTCCCCTTCCTAGATCATAACCATTTACTTTTGTTTCACCTCCTTTATGCACCCTCATCTTGCACCAGTCCAAGCACAATGACATATTTCTTATAAACCTTTATTCTTCATGTTTTAATTCAATTTAGAATTAATTAAATATTTATTACATGATTTCTTACTTTTAAATCACTTTTTTAACTTATCGATCTCTCCAAAGGTTAATTGATAGTTAGAGTGCTTACCGTGACCACCAATATTAGTGCAGGACCAGATCTTGCACCATTGCTAGCACAACAGATCTTCGCGGCAGATCCAAACCTCCTCGATCACTGCCTCATCTTGAGCCACTTTAGCCATAACAGTGAATGATTCAAAGGTAGCCGAGACTAATCCGTGAAGGTCATAAGCTAATTAGCTACGACCAGTTTTGCAAAACCGTCTTATTTTCAAGGCCGAAACTAAATTCTGCATTTTGTTATGTAATCAGTTAAAGGACCTATTTTGGCCTTCAGCCAAGGGCCTATATAATGTAAAATGTAAATAGGACTAGGGAGGAGAATTTTTTAGCAGAGTTTTTAGAACGAAGTTTGATGGGCGGTAACAGGGTGTTTTGTTATCACCCGAATCTGGGCTAGACATTGTATTAATGCATGTATTCACCTCAATGAATTAATAAAAAGGGAACTCCACCTCACGTTTCAGAAATTGAATTTCTATCTTTAAGCTGATGAATCGACTAACTTACTGAGCAGCGTTTTAATTTAAAAGGGAAATGCGTTGGTTGGCTAGTGCCTAGCCAACCCAACATGGTTACCCCATTTTTTGTTTCTTATGATTTGTGTTTATATTATCAAAGTGTGATTTAACTTTCAGCACATGTATTCCTGTCTGAGTGAAAATGAATCTATCGTGTGAAGTAGATACATTTTCTTTCCTTGCAATTTACTTTCCTGCACTTGATTTCAGATTGGTTTTCATTTGTCTGGTACAAGCAAGAGAAACAAACTTGCACCAGTGCATGTTGGTGTGATACTTCCTTTTCCTGCAATTCTGTTTAATTGGTTTTTCCACCTGCTCCAAGTAGGAGAAATGAACTTGCACTAGTGCACGTTGGTGTGATGCAACAATTTTTCTTAATCTACTTTCTGTAATCTTCTTTATTTCTTTAAATGCTTATGACATGATAAATGATTGTTTCTTTATTTCTGTATTTTGTTAAGATCATAAACAATCACTTTTATGTGTGCAATTTGATTCGATAGAAAACTATCACTTTCAATAATTGAGCACTCATTTTAAGGATTAAATGCTAAGTGCATAAAGCTCTGATCTGGTGCAAGAACCAGTCTCTTGCCACAAGATCTGAGTGCTCTAAACCTTGAAAATGTCAAGCCCTTGCATGAAGTAAAAAAAAGCCTTCAGTAAAGACACTATTTATACCTTCTACATAAATCTCTGATAGTGCACTAGTGCAGGACAGATTAATGCAAGAAGGAAATATCTAAGGAAGTAGGTTTAAGGGCCCATCTAACGAGACAGCTAAAGTGTCTCTACTAAGAGAAAACACACACTCAGTATATTAAACAACCATTAGTGGGAGTGATTTCCTTTTATCTTTAATTCTCTTTTGCAAATGCATATTTCCTCGTTCCAGTCTTAGATTATTTTTGATGGTTCAAGTTGCCTTCTCTTTTGATTTTATTTTGCAATCTTTCCTTTAAAGAAAGTAGGGATTTACATTAGGAAGATTCATACCATCTCTGGCATTGCCTGTGCTTCATCTCTAAGTTTACGAATCCCCCAGGTTGACAAATTAAGTGTTGAGGAGTTTTCTTAAGTGTAATTCCCCGACCCAACAGGCTCTGGTGCTACGTATCGGTGATTTTTTGGCTAAATTGTTCAAAAATGGCCTAAATTCAGGCTTTTGCATCCAATTCTCTTGCATCAGTCAAGCAAGGCTGGTGGTTTTCTTCCTTACCCTCCAAGTGATATTTTAATAATCTAGGAAGGAATTTAAAGGCCTAATGTGACCAAACCTTAATCTCCATAAAAATCAAATTTGACCATCTAGGGCAGGGTTTACAAATCGGGGGAGATGTCATTAGCCTAAAGAAATTGAAAGACAAGAAAAACTCCTCTTAAAACTATGAAACTTTCCTATACCTACTTCACTTAGCCATAATTTGCTAAAATTTTTCCCTCACATCATTCATTTTCCCTCCCTACACCTAAAATCTCTCATCAAGTAACAAACCACTTTGTTCAAGGATATAAATCGGTCACCATGTTTGAGGAAGAGATCAATACTAGCAATGATGAAGGCCAAAGGCCTATCAAGCCAAAACACAAGGGACGAAGGGTTAATAGGTTTGAACGCTTAAACACCATTCAAATCACTTCTTCTCCCATGATCCTTGCATGTTTTCAAGATGTTAGACGCTATCAATTTTGTGAGAGGGTTAAATAGGTCCAAATCCACTCAGAATTGACTAGGTTGTTCATTCTCAGCCTACAAAACCACCAAGTCAACCTATCAGGAGTGAATTTTTAACTCTCATCTAAATCCATTGTTAAAGCCACAGGAATACCAGATGTTGGTGAAAGATGGTTCAAACAGAAGAAATTGGACTTGAGCTACTATGAGCCCTTCATCAAACCTAGCTGTCAACAAGGGTGCAAGGTTGTTTTCCCCTTCTCCCACCTGGTAGAGAGGTATGCCCTACTGATGAAGCAGAATATCAAGTACTTCACCTATGAGGGGAGGTACTCCAGGGTTTATTCATATCACATAAGGCTATGAATGCACTTCACCAAGGTTAAAATTCTAAACCTACCATACTATCTCTACCAGAGCATTGACAAAATGGCTTCAGTGGTTAAGAAGTGGATTTATGCCTACCAAATGCAGAGCCTTTTTCACCACTCCTTGGTTAAGATGATTGTTTTACTCCGGCTAGAGCAGCAAGGAATCCCTTGGGAAGTTTTAATCTCACATGATGTATTTACAAGTCCCCAAGCCTTCATTCAGCAAAATTTTCTTTCCACTTCACACCCACTTACCTCCACTCCTCCATCATCTCCACATATGCCTTCTCCACAAGGAAACTTACCTCCTACTTCTCCTCTTGATGCATCATATGAAGATGATAACAATGGCACTGATGAAAAAGCAGATGATAGTGAAAGGAAGAAAACAGTGAGGCAGAAACGGAGTTAAATGAAGAACAAGGAGATGACAGCAGCAATGAAGAAAAAGATGATGATGACATGGAGGAGAGAGATGAACATGACAGTGAAAATGAGGAAAACAGTGAGGCAAGTATAGAGCTTAATGAGCAAGAAGATGATGACAGCATAAATGAAGAAAAATATGATGATCGCATGGAGGAGAGTGATGACAATGGCAGTCAAGGAGAGGAAAACAGTGAGAAATTAGAACAAGAAATTGATAGTGATACCACAAATGAGTCACTCCCAAGTGCATAAAAAGGTGTTGATGATGAACCAGATGAAAAATCAGAAGATAATGAAGGGAATGATGTAGATGATAGCCAGCAATAAGGTTCACATGACAGCCAAGAGGAAGATGTGTTTGAGCATGACAGTGAGCCTAATAATAGTGCAAACAGTGACAAAATGAGTGAAGATGATGAAAATGAAGAAACAAAGGGAGATGATGAAGAAATTTAAGACCAAGAGCAGGCAGATGATGAAGTTGAAACATAGTTTGAAGATGAAGGCATTGACCAAGGCAATAGCACAAAAGAAACAGATAGTGATAAGCAAGGGAATAGTCATGACAGTCATGACACAAATCAACCTCTAAATGACCAAGAAGATCAAAAGTGATAGTGCAGGAAAGGACCAAGAAGAGGACCTTAGTGAAGGACAAAGCCAAAATGAGGCAAGTGAGGGGGATATTGATCAATTTGAAGGCCAAAATGACAGTGTAGAAAAAAGTGATGGAAACAATGATGATGATGAGGCTAAAGATCTAGAAATCAGTGACCCAATGAGGCATGAAGTGACTCATGAAAGCCATGGAAAAAATGTGAAATATGGTGACAATAACATGGGTCAAATCAATGAAGAATACATTGTCAAATCTACCATGATCACTCCTCTAACATACACATACTATATAGGAAAGAGAGATGTGTTTGCTGCCTCAAAAGGGAAAAGGGCCATATCTCCTCTAGCTATCAAGACCAAGGAAAAAGGCAAGGAAAATATGGAAAAAGGTGAGAAGCAACTAAAATTAAGGAGAATCAAAAGGATCAAGAAGACTTCTCAAGAGCCTCAATTCATTTATCTAGACAGTGACAATGAGGATAAAGAGATGAACACAAAATTGATACTTTTAGAGAAAGATGCACAACTTCGAGAATGGGAAAGAGATTTTGACATCACATAAGGTGTCATTCAGTATTACAAGGAGGAGCACAAACATTTCAAGAAGGCAAAAAGGGACCTTACTCTACAAAAGAAAATGACCAAGCATTATGCAAGGAAAAACATGCTTGTTTGTGCCAAACTGAAAGAGACCCTCATGGAGCTAGAAAACCTAAAAAGGGCATAATTGCATGATGGCCTTGGAGTTTTGGCTGAGGCCTCTGAACATGTATCCAAGACCTCTCGAGGGATCTCTCTACCAAGTTTGAGGCAATTTGAACAAAATTTTGTCTTTTTCAAAGTTTGACCCTTTTGTGCATAGAACCCTAGGCGCTACACACAAAATTGGTGCATCCTCAACTCACACATTTTTCATTTTTGGATTCCTCACATCACCAGTAGTCTTATCACCAATTTTTAGACCATTTGGAGCATTTTTGACCCCCCAAAAGGTCAAAACACATCAAACATTTGACCTTTCTACCTCATTTTTAGACCAGGCACTGCGCACAGAGAAGTGTTGGGAAAATTTATTTTTGAATAGGTAAATGGAATCCACTCAACACAACTTAATCATTTCTATTAATTAGAATCATCAGGCTTTCCCACGAGCCATCACAGAGCCAACTCCGGTGTCAGGAAGGGATCCATGATCCGAATGGAAAATGGCATCAACCCATGGTATTCATCTACCCATCTTATCCATCCACCAATGGAATTTACCCATGGTATTGTAAATGGAATCAACCCATGGTATTCATCCACCCATGATATTTATTCGCCCATGGTATTGTAAGTGACCCATGGTATGTATCCACCCATGGTATTCATCCACACATGGGATTTACCCATGGTATTGTAAGTGGTATCTACCCATGGTATTGGCCTATGGTATCTACGCATGGTACTGTAACTCAAAAAAAGGCTATAAATAAAAAGCCTCAGTTTGTAAAAGGATAGATTGTCCACAAAAATGTAGCTTCTACATTTATTCTTTGTTTTAATAAAACACATTTCTTTGTGGTTTTATCTGCTGTGTGTTCTCTCTCTTTTTTTCTGGCATTGTAATTTTGCAGATATTTTCAGATCTATTTCAAATTTTTAGATCTTGGGGGCCTCCCCCCAAGATCCGAATCAGTGGTATCAGATTCAGGTTATGCCTCCATGCGAATGAGGATTTTAAACATATTTTAGTTTCAATGTTTTGCAGCAATCTTCAGCAAAATCCATGAATTTTTTGGGCGGCAAGTTTTCAAATCATATCTGAAACTTTTGGTGAAAATTTTGCGAAAAAATAGACCATATCTAGATTCTTTGCAAACAAATACTCAAATTCAAAAAAAAAAATTCGGCCAAATTGGATTTTGAATGAGGGAGATATCGCTGATTCAAAATCAGCAATGTTCAAGCAATTTTTCTGACGACATTTCATGGACGGCGGCTCTCCTATCATTTTTCGCAGTTTTTAGTGAAAATTTTTAGAGAAATGGATATATATCTGAGCTGCTCTTGAAAAATCACCCAATTTCAAAAAAACAATCGGCCAAATCGGAGTCCAAATGTGGGAGTTATCGTTGATTTAAAATCAACTATTTTTTCAGAAATTTTGTGACGGCGAGACAGTTCCAGCACGAATCGAAGAGTCTAGAGTCTCCAGATAGTGGTTTCAAACTCAAGAGAAGATGCAGAATGATAATTCCATTTCCAAAAATAGGTTATAATAAATATTCTGAGTTATATTGACCGATTTATGCTCATTTTAAATCTAGAACAACATTCGGACCGGGTTCCCTTTGGAGACGTGCCCTCCCACCCCGCTTTAGTAGGCACCTACTTCACATTCATTATTTTCATCATAGCAGCATTCGGCTTGGGTTATTTGGATATGTGCCCTCCAACCCCAACCTATGTAGGCACCTGCTACTTCATCAACAATCAGCATCACGGTTATGGGTCAACCGCACAAAATCATTTTCATCAAAGTCCATTTGCTAGGCCACACACTGTTAGTCACACAATTGGTCACAAGCATTATAGGTTATCTCTATTCTCGGATCTTTGTTTTTCATGGTTTTGGTTCATCCACAAACCCACACTTCATCGAAGTCCATTTGCTATGCCGTACACTGTCAATATCACAGTTGGTCACAAGCATTACAGGGTATCTCTATCCTCGGATCTTCGTTCATCACAGTTATGGGTTAACTACACAAAATCCTTCTCTTAAGTGGCTCTTCATATTCAACAAAGGCTTCTCAGGAGGGAACTTCACGCAATGGGGACCATTGCTTCTTAAGGAGGGAGGAATGATCCGAATGGAAAATGGCATCAACCCATGGTATTCATCTACCCATGTTATCCATCCACCCATGGAATTTACCCATGGTATTGTAAATGGCATCAACCCATGGTATTCATCCACCCATGATATTTATTTTCCCATGGTATTATAAGTGACCCATGGTATGTATCCACCCATGGTATTCATCCACACATGAGATTTACCCATGGTATTGTAAGTGGTATCTACCCATGGTATTGGCCTATGGTATCTACACATGGTATTGTAACTCAAAAAAAGGCTATAAATAACAAGCCTTAGTTTGTAAAAGGACAGATTGTCCACAAAAATGTAGCTTCTACATTTATTCTTTGTCTTAATAAAACACATTTCTTTGTGGTTTTATTTGCTGTATGTTCTCTCTTTTTTCTTTCTCGCATTGTAATTTTGCAAATATTTTCAGATCTATTTCAACTTTTTAGATCTTGGGGGCCTCCCCACAAGATCCAGATCAGTGCAAAACTCAGCCACAAGAGACCCTATTTTCTATTGAAGTGGTGCTACGCATAGAGGTTGCCTAGTGTGTTTTGGACCAAAAGTCAACAAAACACACTCATTTATTGCAAATAGATATTTTTGATTTTTTTGAGGCAAATAACTCTAGAATTAGGTGCAAATAGTTATTTTGGCATTTATTTCTTAGGATATTATGTGCTTTGGACCTTGCATGGTCTCTTGGCCATAAATGAAATTTATGTTTATATTTGACATTTTCTTACCACATTTAGGGTTTTAGTCATCTTTTGCTCTATAAATAGAGCATGAGGACCCTATGTATTTTATTGGCATTTGATGAGCTTGAAGAGAAATATACATGGTTTCATGAGCTTGGAGAAGAAATTGATTTTGTGAAGTGGATGAATGGCTTTTTTGGCTTGATGATGGAAAAGCTTGTTTGTAGGATTCCATAGTTTGGTGAAGTGGATGAATGGCTTGTTTGGCTTGATGATGGAGAAGCTTGTTTGTAGGATTCCATAGCTTGGTGAGATGGATAGTAATAGATCTGGTTTTCCATTGAGAAAAAGGAATCAATATTTCAAGAAGACAGCTCAAGATCAAGGTCAAAAGAAAAATATTTTCAGGGAAAGATAGACAAGTCACTAAAGATATTTGAAGGATGATTGGTGAAGTGGATTAATCGAGATAAAGAGAAATTAAAAGGATTCTTTGATCCGGATAAGGAAGGTGAAGAAAGAGGTCATTAGAAAGAGGGAATAATTAAGGGTTCCCTACTCTGGAAATTAGAATAAATCATATAAATGATAAATAGTTAAAGAGATAGTGATTTTAACAAATTTTGTAATAATATTCCTGATTTATCATTCAAATTTAGAACACATATATAGATGCATGTAAAACATAAGAAGATAAACAATGAAAGTAGAAAGTACTTCACGTCAATGGCTCATCACATGAATCCTGAAATATGATGCTTTATGGTTTTGATCCAGTCTGTTACTTGAACTTGCTACAAGAAACCCTTCAGATACAACAAAAACAACTATAGAAATCTTCAGAATCTATTTCAAAATAATACTTCAAAGATTGAAGTATTTATACAAAAATGTTTACAAAATATCCTAGAATACTCATAGGATTTTTCTAAGGAAAATAAAAATATATTTTACAAAAATATAGTGACAGCTTCTTAACAACAAGCAAGTTGTCCTATTTATCCAAATAAAATTAATGTATTGTTTTGGATTGGGTGCAGCTGGCTACCTTGTTGTCTCCAAAGCTGGCAAAAGATCTTTTAATATGTTTTGAAAGCTCTATCTTCTTATCTGATATTCTTTCATCTGATACTCTTTATCTCTGACACTCTTTGATCTGATTGAGGAATGTTTTAACTGGGTTAAATCCTCCGTTCATGATCCTTACAGCCCAGTAGGGAACTTTCCAACTTTAAACCATTTTCCCAGTAGGCAACCTCCGAGTCTCACTTATTTCTAGCTAGCGTCCCCCTCCTAGTTGGTGCTCTCGCTAGCTTCCTTTCCTTCCTAGGTATTGCTTCATCGTCCTTCTTAGACCCATATTCTCAGCCACACAGGAACTATAACTTGGGTAGTGAAAGATCTTCATCATACGGTATGCATCTTGCCTGTCTGCTTGCATTTTATCTTCCTGCTTGCATTTTATCTGCCTGCTTGCTTGTCTGAATTGGATCCTTTTTGCAGCTAGTTGCCATTCAAGCGGATGGGTAATTTAGGGCCTTTCAAGGGTGCGTGAGGTTCTTATGGATGGTATTTTCATGATGGATGGATGGATGAATTTTTTGATTATTTGATTGATGTAAATTATTGATTGATGGTGAAATTGATGGAATTATTGGATTGATGGAAATTCTGGATTTATGGATTGATTTTAAGGATATATTTTTAGGTTTGCTTGAAAGTCAGGTCTTGCCAAAGATTTCGGATTGGTCACAGTCTGGTCCTTCAGTGATACCTTGCCCGTAACTAGGTTCAACCTATCCACATGTAGTAGCTCATCCCATCAACTGTATGGATGGGAGAGGGACCCCTCAGGCCCAGGAATGACAAAAATGAACTCACTGGCCTACCACTCGGTTTACTGAGGGCTACTATACTTCTGTTTTTACTGTGTAAAAATAGCATTATGTAATTTATCATCTTTCACTGTAAAACTATCTTTTACATCAAATCAGTCAATTTCTACCAAAATTCTTCATTGGGTAACTTGATCTTGGTAATTTTTCTGTAGTTTTCATCAGCCTCTGTGTACCTATTGTGAAACCAGCTCCAAAAAGAGAAGAAAATAGATATCAATGCCTTATAAATAAGCCACTTCGAGGGGGCAACCTCCAATGCGTTACATGAATGAACAATTCTTGGATGATACAAATGACAAAACCTTCTATCTATATATAGGAGTCCATGGGGCCATAATGTAATCCTAGTGGGGCCACAATGTAATCCTAGCCGACCTAACAATAATAATGTAAGGGCACAATAATAAAAATATGGGGGTTACAGGGGTACAACAATAATAGTAAGGGGGGCTACACTAACATAATAAGGGACTACACTATTAATATCGGGACTTAACATGCCCCTCTCCTTCAAATAAGTGTTGTCCTCAACACTTGATTCTTTCTTGATGCTTCTATATAAAATTCTCATCCTCCCATGTGGAATCTTCTACATGAAAGTTCTTCCATTTGCTGAGATAATATGAAATTTATTTTTCTTGTCAAGTTCTTTTTTTTGTGACTGCTTTAGAACTTCTTTCGATGTGATGTTGATCTTCTGGTTGTTTCATTTGATTTTGCACCAAAGTTAGGTTATCCTTTTAGAGTTGGAAAACTTGTTGTTGATGCTCGATGTGATATTCCACTACTTTATCATCCATAATATATTTTATTTGATCCTTAAAACAATCCAACTGAGCCTCCATTTCTACTTTTAAACCATCTATGTCATCTTCGGTTGCTCTTCGTAAGATTGAAATTTGTTGCACTTGGTACCATAATTTTGATATATCATATTGCAATTCTTCCTCTTCATGCGTCATAGTATAGCTTTCTGAGGGCTTAATGGATATGGAATTATTTTTTGGAGGAATTATAGAACCCATTACTGATAAAAATTCTTCTATATGCCCTCGGAATCACTTCAAACTGCTTTTTCAGACAAACGTTATGCAATTTTAAAAAAACAAGTACACACCTACTTCTTTCTTTTGAGTATCTATATATTGAAATTGAATTCTCTCTATGATTTCAGATCTTCAATATCTGAAATTCAGCCCTGACATAGCCCTATAAATCTTCTTTCAAATGCCACAGATCTGACCTAATTTGGATTCTTCAAGGCAAAGTTATGTCCAATCTCCCCAATGACCTAATTATGGACTGGTTCAATAGCACGAACTTGTACGACTTGCCACATGTCACTATTTCCTCCTTCGGCTCTAAAATTGATAGAAAAAAAACTACAGTCCATGTACTTGTGGCCACTTTTTACAGCATTCCAATCTGATTCTCAGAGAGAGAGCTATGAAAATTTTCCCATGATCACCTCCTTGAGATGAAATTCAGAAGCCTAAAAAAGCCCTAACTTCCACAGATCATATCTCTGGAAATATCGCAAACCAATATCTAAAATTTTGCGACAATGTTCCTTAGGATTGCGGCTTCATACTCTAAAAATTTCAACTTTTGAACCTTCGTAGAAAAATTTTTATTACGAAAATACCATGATGACTTGTTTAGGTTAAATTCAGGAGCCTGCAAAATGACCTAACTTGCACAGATCATATCTCCGAAAATATTGTGAACCAAGCTCTGAAATTTTGCAACGATGTTCCTGAGGATTTCTGCTTCACACTCTAAAATTTTTAGCTTCTGAACCTTCGTAGAAAAAAAATTATAGCGAAAATTCCACGATGACCTATTTGGAGCAGCGAAACCCTAGAATCCAAAGCTCTAATACCAAATGTTGTGAAACCAGCTCCAGAAATAGAAGAAAAGAGATATCAACGCCTTATAAATAAGCTACTTCAAGGGGGAAACCTCCAATACATTACATGAATGAAAAATTCTTGGATGATACAAATGACAAAACCTCCTATCTATATATAGGAGTCCATGGTGCCATAATGTAATCTTAGCTGACCAAATAATAATAATGTAAGGGCACAATAATAACAATATGGGGGTTACAGGGGTACAAAAATAACAATAAGGGGGGATATACTAACATAATAAGGCACTACACTATTAATATAGGGACTTAACAGTACCTAACAAATGTTGGTTTGACCACAAAGAGATCTTTGATCTCATGTTGTAGATAAAAACAAATCTTCAATTCTTTTGTGCAAGAATTTTCCTGTAAGTACTCCTTGCCAATCTATCGTATTTACCTGTTATTTGGAAAAATATTTGATTTTCTTGTTGTATTCATCTTGCTTCATTAATTTTTCATTTAGAACCGAAATGTTTGGCAAGCCTTTTTGCCTCAATATATCAAACTTTAGCATAAATTTAGTTACTACCAAATCCATGTTTTGGCACTTTTCTTCAAGCTGCTTCATCAAATGTTTCTTTGTAATTACCTTTATCACCTCAAGAATTGCGTCAGTTCTATCATTTATGCCTATCTCATCCAATTATTGTTTGTTCTTGGTGTTGAGAAACTGGATTATTTCATGGGCCTCTTCAGGTTTGGCACCAAGCTCTTCCTTTGTCTTCACAATTTCCTCTTTGGCTGCTTTAACCAAGTCTTTCTATTCATAAATGAATTTAATGGAAGGAAAAGTATCATTGATTGACTCAATGATCTTGGACCACAGCTGATTTTTTATGAAATTCATTGGCTCCTTCAAAGTTAGCTCTACTTCAACTTTCTTCAATTGTTCAGTTGCCCTTTTGGCTTTCTGTTCCTCATTTTTAGCATTGATTTGTGCTAGTTTCTTATCATATTCTAAGTTTTTAATTTTTTCTTTCAACCTATTGATCTCATTACTCTGTATAGACATCTTTTCCATAGCTTTAATAAGCTTTCTAGCTTCATCTGTTTGTTGCATTGCTGATGTAGATGATTCTGTAGCAGAGGTAGTGGAAGATGTCACTGGCACAACTGTTGCCAATGGGGCTTTTGGGGCTAATTCCTCTGCTAATGTTGATGGAATTGTTGTGGTTACCATAGCGATGACTATGGAAGGGGCACTCTCAGTTTTTTTTTCTTCTTTCTCTTGGACAAGCTTGTCCATTTCTATCTCCATTTCCTTAATATGTGTTGTCATTTGGAGAATGAGACTCATCATCTCATCTTCCTTATTTGCCTCCTGTGGAATATATTTAGTCTTTGGATGTTCTGTTGGAGGAAGCTTCAATATTTTTCTAAGTGTTGCTATGTCAACATTTTTCTTCTTTATCATTTCTTCTGCAATCTTTACATTTTTTGGGTCATATCCTACTTCTATTACCAATTCTTCTAAGGACTTGATTCTAGTGTCCTTGATAAGAGAAGAAGCTTTTTCAATCCTGATTTGATCTCTCAAAATGGTTATAGTATTCTGTAGCTTCTGGGCACTGATTTCCTTGGTAGTCATAGTAGATAGAGCATTTCTGAGCTCTATTTATGAAACTCAATTTGATCTAAATGATGAATGCTATTAACCAGTACTTCCAAGTCAAATTTCTTGTAGTCATATATTGTTGTAGGCTTAGGCACTGTTGGCTATAGTATTGTCACAAGAAAATTCTTGTTGGTGTAATCAAAAGATGATAATAATATGTTTTGACTTCCTGGAGTTTGCTTTAGATATTGTGAATAAATTTCATTCTTTAACTCTTCATTCTTAGCCTTGATTTCCTTGTATTTTTCTTTGGTATCCAAATCTATATTCTTTTCTTGTTGTGATGTGGATGCCTCCATATTTTGTTGTCTTTCAACCATCTATGTCTAGAGTATCCTTTTCCTACTCATTCACAATAACTGTAGAAGCATCTGTGTTTTTCTCTATGTTTTATTCATCTAGTCCCTCAATTGTTTCTTTTTCCTTGTTCACTTGATTGAGCTTAGGCTTCTTATTATATCCGATTTTAAACCTAGTCTCTATTGTTGTTTTAGCAGTGTAGGTACCTTCTTCCCTGACACTTTTAGTATGTTTATATTATTGATTTACAGTTTTGAAGGTGTGACTAGTATCACCCTATTTTACTGCTTTTACCAAGGTATTTTCCATCCACTCTGCTTGATTAGCAAAATGTTCAACCTGTGGCCTTTTCTCATGGATATAAGGGGTAAATTTGCATTTTACCCTCATTTTACTGTGTACTCCCTGAGGATCATAATTCCATAAGAAACTTTCTTCAAATTTTTATTTTTCTGCCTCTATACTTACATCCCTGTGATTGCAAATGAAAGGTCCTACCTAGTTCTTCAACTTGAATTGAGTCTTCTTTTTGGCAGCCAAGAAGTTGACAAAATTTGAATTTAGTGTTTTCCTTATGTACTCTAAGGCAAAAAATCTCATTGGAAATTATTTTGGTAGTTTATAGGGAGAAAGATTTGACCCAAAAACTCTGATCTCTGTATGATTCTGGTAAATATACCAATCTCCAGTTCTACTTTGTTCTGATAGTTGTAACACTTTATTTATTTCATCACTAACACAGTTGTACACTGTTTGTCAACATGTTTATCAATGGATGAACAAAACAGTCTATAAAATCCACATAAGTGAATTCTGTTGATTCTTTTCTTATTAAATATGTCCAAAAGATGACTGATAGAGGATTCCCTTCTACATCCAATTTCAAAAGGTTTATTGGGAACTTATCCGCTTGAAATAAAAGGAACAGGTGAAAGAGGAGGGATGAATATCTAAAAACTCCTTTAGTGGATAATTTCACAATTTGATCATGGATATTATCAGCTATGTATTCATCATAATTGTAGATAACAGAAGGAGGTTGACCAGGCACAAAAGTGGATAAAAAACCTAGAATTGACTCATTTTTATGCTCATCAGTAAAATAACCTAAGATAAAGGATAACATAGAGATGACATGCCTTGACCCTTCAGGAAATTTGGAAGTAGAATACGGAGGGTTTATTTTTGGGATTTTAGCATATGAAAGCATGAAATTTTGGAAAATCTAACTGAATATAGAGCTTTATGAGTGCTTCTATGGATAATGGAACTGCATTGGGATCTGGTTTGAGCTGAAGCATTAGGTTAATAGACTCTACAGTTATAGTGAAAAATACTTCTTTATTAGCATCAACCATAGCTCTTTGGTCAGGTGAATAATAGGTTTGACATAGCCTAATGACTTATGGAAACTGATGAGTATGTGAAACTACATACTTGGGTAGATTTGAATCCAAAATCTGAACTTCATATCCTTGATCTAATGATTTTCTAGACTCCAACAGAGGAGTTCTAGCAGGTTGAATTCTATCACTGGATCAGCTATCTTGTAATCTATATCAGCTGAAGGTGTATGATCCACATCTACAATAGTAGGTTGTAGAGGATTTATAACAGTGGTGGTTTTAGAAGCCATTACTGGGTTTTATTTTGACACTTTTAGCCTTTTGGATGTTTAAAACTCTATTTTGGGCTTTTTGTACTCTTTTGTAAGCTTAAAATCTTTAGAGAAGCTATTTTGACTTTAACAGAGGTTTCTTAAACAAAAAAGGGTATAATTAGTCTCTATTTTGGTTTTAACCTTCAATTTGGCTTCAAATTCGATCTTCAAACTCTTTACAGACTTAGAAAATGAAATAACCAGGGTTTCTCTGGTCTTTTGGATAAACTGGACTTAAAAATCAATTTGATTCATGCACAGAGGGTTCTGATTCTTTGCAAAAGGGTTTTTGGAGTAAATTTGGAGTTCTTTAAAGTCTGCAAAGGCTAAACTATATTCAATTTTGTTTTAAAACTAGATATAGTATCAAAAACAAAAATTTTATCACGGTTTTATAGCCAAATTCGTTCTTTGAAGGTGAAAATAAGGCTTTTATGTGGGCAAACTAGGATTTACAAGGTTCAATAGCTCTTTTTGATAATAAGAAGGTTATTTTCTTGAAAAATACCTATTTTTTGCAGGTATTAGGTTTTGAAACAGGGTTGGCGAGGCGTCGGAGAGCTTTCTGAAGGTTGTCGAAGTCCTTAGAAGTAAAATGAAGACTTTAGGCAGTCTCAACAGTAATTTACTGGTGTTTTTTTTTCTTTGTACATAAAAATGGAGTACAACATTTGTTTTTACAGTTGGGAAGGCTTAAACATGCAAAAAATTCATGAAAGGTTTAAAACTGAATGATTATGAAATTTTATAGAGTTTTATATTTAAACGGGTTGTGCATTGAATGCAGGTCAAGTCGGACAGAAGGTGGTTTTGGCGTCGGGAGGAGAAAACCATCAATAGTTTATCGCACAAGCTAGGAACAGTAAATGGTTTATTTGGACCGGATGTAATCCAATGATTTAGCACCACGTGGAGGGGAGAGAGTGTGACGAAACTACTCATTTTGCAAGTTTCAAATTGATTATTCTCGATGCTATTGAAATTGCGATGTTGAACATGGATCACCGGATCTGGGTGAAGCAATGTGAACGGCTACGATGAAGTGAAGGATTTTCTCTGCATATGGGGTGTGGGGCCTGAGGGTTTATATGTGGTGGGGTTTGGTTAATATGTTTAAACATAGTTTAAACGTATAAACTAATGTTATAATATGATAGTGGGATATATGAATTTACACAGTAAATGTGTAATATTCATGTGTATTGCGAAGGTGGGTTTTATTATATACAATGTGTTTAACCTTTGGGGGATAGGTGGGGTAATATTAACAAATGGGTATTTAGACCATAGGTTTAAACATTAAAATAGTGTGTTTGGGATATTTTAAAATAAAGGAATTAATATATCTACAGGAAGGGGTTTTTATAAAGGAATTAATACATTAAATTAAATTTAATATGAAATGAATGGAAAATACATGTAAATAAACTAAGAAAAGTGTAAAATTGGCATTTGAGCACAATAATGGTTCCATTTTAAATATTTACACATAATATTTAGGATAAATTGTTATATGTGGGTTTTTTTAGTGTTTTTTCATGAAATGAAATTAGTTAAAGAGGATTTTTTATTTTCCCTAAGAAAAATGTGTCTTAACCTAGGAAAAGGGAATAATGTTGAGAAAAGGGTGATTAAGCTGGGATTTCAATATTTATTTACCAATCAGTTATAAAGCCTTGGGTCTGGTCCCAACAAAAGTCAGAGAAATGCTCTGAGCATTTTTAACTGAAGGTTTTCAGTACTGAATACTTTGAGGGTAGGGAAATTAGTAATTTTTGCCAAATGATGTTTGTCCACTCTTTCTGCAGCTCCTTTCTACCTACCCATCATTATTCTAACATTTTTTCAATATTTTCATGGGTGCATTTAAGCTTGCAACCCTAAATCCATTTTTCTTTTAAAGCATAAACTATCTAAATCTAACCTTATTTCATTCAAGGGCTTAGATTAAACTGTTGAGCTGCTCATTTATTCTCTAACTATCTACTGATTTGTCATGTTTAAACTGTTTGATAGATCTTTATTCTCTATCTATAAACATAAAATTCAAAGCATGAAAATTTTAAAATTAAACTATTTAACTCATCATGGATTATGGCATTTTCAACAAGTTGCACATAATCATTATTCCTGCAGTAAAAGAAAGAAGTAGTGGCATTTTGACTTACATCATTTTCATGTCTTTGGGGTTCATTTTTTATTCTTTTTTATTTTTTTCTTTTCAAGTCCTTTGATCTTTGTTTTAGGACTTTTACCCTCTTTTAATTTTTTATTATTTTCAAAATATGGGAAAACAACTTGCAGAAAGTAAGGTATGTACATATTTACAAGATTAATCATAGTCAATTCAAAAATTATGAACCCTATTATTATAGGACCCTAACAGTGGCTCCACATGGGGATGGCATTTTCTGGTGAAATTTCAAGAACTTTGAGACTAGTAGCCTTCTAATTTTGACTAAACTGACCTTGTAAGTGTATTTTGATCTCTGCAATTGTTCATACTTATGATATTTTACCTCTCAAAGCTTAGGTCGTTCTCTTCGGGCTTCAAATTTTTTAGGAAAATATCCAATCCAATCTAATATCTGCAATGTTATGTACAATGGATAAAGTAAAAAAAAATAACTATTGGTTATTTATGAAGATTACTAGTGCTTCAACGTTCTGCCATTGACAGGTACACCTAGCAGATCTGATCCATCCATTTATTTCAAAAATAAAACATTGTTACCTCTGTAACCATAAATAACATAAGGGTCCTTTCCATATGAAATCAAATTTCCCATGTTTACCTTTCTCTTCTCTCCTTGAATCCCATTCTATAACTTTGTCACCAAGGCAGTAGAATGGCCAAGGGTGATGTGGTATTCATGGAAAAATTCAATCATCTTTTTAGATTTGAATGTAGTTGCATTGACAGGGATAATATTTTGAGGGCATCCAAATATTCATAGTATGTTGCTTTCTCAAAAGGAGATAATGACAGTGGTAGTGGCTTGCTTGGAGGGTATGGATTCTATCCACTTAGTAAAATAGTCAGTGGCTGTCAGAATCCACTTATGTTGGGCTGATGATGGAGGGTGAATTTAACCAATGAAGTCAAGACCCTATTGTTGAAATGGTATTTTTGTTGAGATGGGTTTTAAGGGCAGGGGTAGCATATTTTCTTTCCCTCAAATATTTGACACTTGTGAGAGGAGGTCACATACCTTTTTACATCTTCAAACAAAGTAGGCCATTAAAAACCAGCTCTTGGGATTTTGTCTATAGTAGTCTTCTAGTAGAGATGTCCTCCACAGTCACCTGGATGAAATTATTCTAAAACTTTGTCAGATTCTTCTTTAAGAAAACAATTTAATAAAATTCCACTATGATCTTTCTAAAAAAGTACATTGTCTTAGATACAAAATCTTACTACCATCAATTTTAAAAATCTAGCTTTTGTTCTTGATAATCCGAGAGGAGCTTGTAAATTCAGTAATACAAATATGATATCTACATACTATGGTGAGTCTGAAAAGGCTTCACTAATCTCTAGAGTCGCCATCTCTTCCTGATCATCTACTTGGGCAATAAAATTAATTTCTAAAGCATGTCAATTTGATTCAGCCATGAATTTGGCTAAACCTTGACCTTTTATGAGTTTACTGGGTTTTATTTCTATGTTATATTCCAAAATTGTGGCAATCCACTTGCCTCTTTTACCATCGGGACCATTCTAAGTTAGAATGTCCTTTACAACTGCATTTTGAACATAGGCAATGATGTGTGAATAAATAATGTACACTCTAAAGCCTTTGATGGCCTTTACCAAAGCTAGGGCCTATTTCTCCATGATATTTTACTTTAAAATAACATCTATGAGTGTTTTTCTAAATAAATAAAGGGGCTTCTCATAGCCTGGGTCATTTTTCTGCAGTAAAACTGCAACAATAGTGTGTTGTGAAGCAAAAGAGAAGATAATGAAATCCTTCTTAAAATCGGGACTTATAAGGACTGGATTTTTGGTTAAAGCTTGTTTAATTGATTCAAAAGATTGCTTAGCTTCAATAGTCCATTTAAGTACTGAGTCCTTTTTAAGCATATTTTTAAGCTCTCTGATTATTTCAGCTAAATTTGAGATGAATCTTCTAAAGAAATTAATTTTACCTAGAAAAGCTTGTAACTCTTTAATGTTCCTAGGAGGACTAATGTTAAGAATTGCCTCTATTCTAGCAAGGTCTATTCTAATTCCTTCTTTAGATATTATGTGTCCAAGTAAATTACCTTCTTCTAATCCAAACAAAGTTTTCTTAGGGTTTAAAGAGATGCCAAATTTCCTGCATTTAAGAAAGACTCGTCTAAGATTATCCAAATGTTCATAATCATTTTTTGAGAAAATAGTAATGTCATCTAAATAAATTAATAAGAATTCATGAATTTCATTTGCAAAGGCTATATCCATAGCCCTTTGAAAAATGGCTCCTACATTCATTAACCCAAAAGGCATTTTTACATACATAAAAGTGCCCCATGGAGTAGTAAAAGAAGTTTTGAGTTGATCCTCTTGTTGGACTAGAATTTGGTTATACCCTGAAAATCCATCTAAAAGTGAAATCCTACAAGAACCAACTACACTTTGTAAAATGTGATCCATCTTTGGTAAAGGATAATTGTCTTTTAAGGATACCTTATTTAAATTTCTAAAGTCAACACATAGTCTAATTTCTCCTATCTTTTTCCTGGTGGGAACTAGATTAGAACCCAATCAGAATATCTAATTGGTGCAATTATTTGGGCATCTTTCATTCTTTTCACCTCTTTCTTAATTAAAGGCATAAAAACAAGACTGATCCTTATTAATTTTGTTTAAAAGGCTTTTGGTCTTCTTTTATAGGGATTTTATGTTGTATTATACTGGTGTCATAGGATTTTAGGTCCTCATAACTCCAAGCAAAAACATATTGAAATTCCTTAAAAGAAGAAATGTATTTTTCTTTTTCTTTTTGAGGTAAAGCTTTGGAAAGTTTAATCATCGTAGGTTTTAACTCTGCACCTATGTTACATTCCTCAATATTAGATCTAAGTGGCTCCATTTTGGGTTTTCTTGCAACATCATTCAAGTCAAATAAACCTTCTAGAGGAGTTAAGCCTTTTGGTGAAAAGTTATCATTTAAGTTCAAAATTTCAGATTCATCATCAACTATTTCTTCAACTTCTACTTTTTCTAAGTTATCTATGTTTGATTGACTCAATTTAGTCGGTTTTGAAAACTTTAATTTATTTACATATATGTTATTCAAATCAATTTCACTATCTAAATTATGATCTATTGTACAGTCTGTGTCTATTTTACAATTCTGAAATTCACCTTCATTGTTCATAAAATGGTATTATGTTGATCTTGTGAGAAAATATGCCAATATTTAAGGTTATCTAGAATTAATGGTATGTGTTTGACTTCTACATTATACCTATGATTTGGCTGAAATGGCATATTACAGGTACTGGCAAAAGTGGCTAGGGAGTGATCCTGTATGTCCTATTTTCTTGGTATTACAGAAAAATTACATTCCAATAGTTCATCTATCAAATCTAACATAATTTATCTATATCAGATTAATCTTAGATTATAAATAGAATATTCTCCATTTATTTGTTTTACAATTAACTCTGGATCTCCCATAATTGATACTCTCTTACCTCCTAAATTTCTAACAATCTGCAGTCCTAAAATGAGAGCTTCATATTCAGCCATGTTATTGGTACATTTGAAATTTAGTCTGAAAGCATGGCCTTCTGCATGATTATTTTCCATATTAGTTATCCAAACTCCTACTCCTGCTCCTAGTTTATTGACTTAACCATCAAAAGCTAAATACCATAATGATTCATGAAAGATATTTTCACTGTTTGGTGTTTTGTTTTTGTATTTTAGTTCAGTTTTGATTTCATTATCAGTTTCACAGCTACATAAGATGAATGAATCTAGGTCAGTAGGTGTACTATAAATTTGGTAATTTCTTATTATTTCTACACTACTCACCATGTATTTCATCAATGTTTTGCTATAAAGTTTCTTTGGCTGGCCAAAAGATGATATGGTTGCGTATGACATATCTAATTATAGAGATCCCTGTAATTTTTCTCCCCATGAGAGAGATAAGAGCATTCCATACTTGGGAGGGATATCAGCTACTACAATGTCCATGAGTATGCTTTTGCCAAGATATTGAACTAATGTGACACACAAATATTGAATCAATCCTAAACATTTCACTTTTCTTGAATCAAATGAAAAGAGATCTTTGTAAGGCCTGGTGATGTCTAAGTTTAGGGTTTCCATTATTGCTTTTGGCATTAAATTGTGTGAAGCTCTTGAATCTAACATTGCATTGTGTAATATTTGGTCATCAACAGTTAAGGTGATGTAAAACAGTGGAACTGCTCCATATTGGTGTTTTCCATTAACACTGGGACCAAAAATCAACTCTCGTTGATCATCACTTAATTTTACTGAGTCTTCTCCATCATTCATGTTTAAGGTTTCAGTGATAGTTGTTTTGTATAAATCATGTTTTACCAATTCTATCAAAGGAATTGGTATTTTAAATTTTGCAATTTCAACTTGTATATTAAATGAAGGTTGTGATTTACTAAGTTGAATTATTTCTTCTTTAGTAACTATAGTTTGAGTAGGTTTATCTTCTTTTCCTACATCTGTTTTCTCATTTTCAGTTTGTTTTTCTTGTGTCTTACTGCTCTTAGTTTTCTTTTTAGAAATGGTTTGAGAAGCAGCAAATGTCTTTTCAGATTTTGAATTATCAGAAGCAATTTTGATAGTGAAATATTTTGGATCTACTGATTTTGGATCAGCAGTGGGTGTTTTAGAATCTAAAATTGTTGTTTTAGCATAATTAGGTGTTTTAACAGTAGCAGATTTTTGTGAATCTGTTGATGTTTAGGCAGCCTCATATTTTATGTCAACAATCTTGCGACTCGGTGAAATGTTAGGGCTGGAAATTTTCTAGGATGAGTTGGAGTTTTGCTTTTTTTCCGTAGGGAGAATTTGCATAACTTTTGTAGTGAGAGCTTTTTGTGTTTGGGCAGTTTTCTTAATAGAAGGCTCTATGTTTTTCTTCCTTATAAGGTTATATTTCTTATGTGCTTCTTTGATAGCAAAATCATAACCTTGTTTGCAGTCAAATGATTCACCTGAATCTAATTGAATTTGTTGCATTTCAAATAAATCTTGATCTTCTTGTGTGCGAAATATATTTTTATCATCATTTATACCCATTCGATTTATGGTTTCTTCATCATATTCAACTTGATGAGAACTTTCAGCATAGTTCTCCTTAAATGGAGGTCTTATTTTCTGATCAGGTGCGGAGTCTTTATATTTTCCTGTATTTGTATTTTTCCTAAAGTTGTGATTTCTAATTTGTTGTTGATTATCCCATTGTGGTATTCTTTCTATATTGTCTAATATATCCATCATTATCTCTAAATTTTTATCTAATTGATATATTTTTCCATCTAAAATAGATGTCTCTTCTTTTATGGTTACTCTCATCTCATTCCTCAATCTAGCTTTTCTAGCCAAAATATTTACTTCTACACTAACAGCATCTGTTTGCATTATTTTTAAAGTATCAGAATTTCTCTCTCTTAATTGATATGCCATGTATGTTTCAAATCCATCAGGGAATTTGAGTAAGACAGAGTCTGGAGTGGGTTTTAGATTAGTAGGGATTGAATTGTAAACACTATTGTATCTAGTGCAGTAATCTTGGATTGTTTCATTAGGAGCTCTTTTCATTGCATCAAATTCAGATAATATTTGAAGTGGATTTTTCTTCTTTTACCATTTATTCAAAAATAATCTATGAAATACTGCTAAATCAGCTATACTACCAGGTTTAATACCTTTAAACAATTTTTTAACTTCCCCTGTTAATGTTTGAGCAAAGAATCTCATTTGTACATCAGAATCATCTATTTCATGAAGCTAAAAATAATCTATCATCTTATTAGTGGTATTGGGCAGCATAATGAGTGGTAGAATCAAATTGAGGTATTTTACTCTATTAATCCTGAGGCATATCATGTAATTGTCCTGAAAGAACCAAGGGAGCATACCTAGCATCCATGGCTTGAATTATAGCTTGGCTAGGAGGTAACTTGGAAGTGCTTGGGGAAAAACTAGAAGTACTAGCTGATGCAGTTAAAGAAGTGGCTGATGAGATTGGAATGTAATATGATGTACTAAAAAAATTTGTTGAAGAACTAAAAGGTGAATCTGGGATGACAAAAGATGAAACTGGGATATATGAAGAAGTACTTGGAAATGAGAATGATGTATTTTAAGATGTAGAAGGAAAACTAGTGCATGGTGTTGAGGTGGGTGAAGATGGAAATAATACTCTAGGTTGAAATGGTTGTTTTGGTATAAAGGGATCTGTGGAATGGAGTGTAGTGGATATTATGGATGATGTAGTGGTAAAAATAGATGAACCTATTGATTCTACAAGGTTGGTATCTAAATAAGAAGTAGAGGTTTTAGGTGTATATGCTGATAAGGCAGCTAATTGGACTGAATCCTGAAAAAGAGCTTCATCTATTTCCTTAGGTACAGTAGCATTTAATTCATCAAGTTTATCATAAATCTCAAAAAGAAAATATTTAGAATCTACTAAAATAGTTTCATGTTTAATTTCAAGAGATGAAATAAAATTAGGATCTATAATAGTGTTGTTTAAATCACTCTTTGATTTGTTTCTGAATAAATAATGCTCAAAATTTAAGTCAAAATCAATGTCTTTTAAAGTTTCTAACTGTTTTGGAAGGGAATTTGATCTAAATAAGGAAACTTTGTTACCTGTTGCGTGTGGAGCCTGATTATCTTGTTTATTTTGTATCACAGCGTTGGACCCCTGTACCTTAATGGGGTGACAATGCCGCCCATAACTAAATGCTCCCTGGGGGGTACAGGGGGGTGGCTATGACTTTATGGAGCCCCCCCTAGTGGGGGACTTCGGGGGCAGCGCCCTAGAATCTAAAAACTAATGTAAAATTTCCTTGTAAAAGTATAGTAATTTCTAGTCAATCTGGGTCATTCATTAGGTGGATGATTTGATAGTAGAAGTTATGTTTAGTTTAGGGTTTTCTGCCCTAGAAGCCAACCCCTCACTTGTATGAGGGCATTGTATTGCAGCTATGTACTGTATGTGTATTCTCATAGCGAGAAACAGATAGGGAGACTGTGAGAGAGAACAAAGGATATTACAGCGGATCTGTTGTATGTTTCCTCTCTTCATTTTGCTAGATAATAAAAGGAAGGACTGACTGTTCGAGGTGGACATATACCAAACCGGGTGAACCACGTATATTTGTGTCTCTCTGGTTTTATGTGTTTTGTGTTCTTTTTTTTCCGCATATTTTATGTGTTTCATTGCTCTGTATTATATAATTTTATAACAACTGGTATCAGAATAGAAGGTCTATTTGGCTGATAAAATCGCAGGAATGAAGGGCTCCTAGTTCGAGTGGGAGCAATGGCAGAAGATCATAAGTTTAGGGTCGAGAAATTTATCAGCCAAAACTTCCCATTGTGGAAGATGTAGATGGAAGATTATCTGTATCAAAAATATATGTACCTACCATTGAGAAAAAAGCAAAGAAGACGACGAATATAACAGATGCAGAATGGGAGATTCTCAATAGAAAGGCACTAGGAACAGTATGGTTGTGCCTCACGACGTCAGTAGCCTTCAATATTTCAAAGGAAACAACAACAAAGGGTTTGATTAAGTCATTGGAAAAATTATATGAAAATTCCTTGACCTCAAACAAGGTATTTCTTATGAAACATTTATTTAATATGAAGATATCAGAAGGTGGATCTGTTGCAGACCATTTAAATGCTTTTAATACAGTTACTAGTCAATTAAGTTCTGTAGGGGTAAAATTTGATGATGAAGTTAGGGCTCTTTTATTTTTGTGCTCATTGCCAGAAAGCTGGAATGGTTTAGTTATGGCCATTAGTAACTCTATCTCTAGATCTATTACTTTAAAGTTTGATTATGTTTTCGGTGCTATCCTTAGTGAGGAAATGTGACATAAAATCTCTAGTGAGACATCAGGTAATGCTTTGAGTGCAGAGTCTAGGGGAAGAAAAATAGAAAGAGGAAACAACTCAGGATATCGCAGTAAATCAAAGAAAGGCAGATCCAAGTCCAGATTGGGGATAATGTGTTGGAAATGCAGAAACAAAGGACACCTGAAGAAAGACTGTAGATCTCGGAAGGGAAAAGAAGGAGACACATAGCAAGAAAAAAATCATGAAGCAAATGTGACAGGTGATGTGTTACAAGATGCTTTGATTCTTTCTTTTGAAAATGTTATTAATTCCTGGGTGGTAGATTTAGGGGCCTCATTTCATGCCACACCTGATAAGAAATATTTTCATGACTATGTTCAAGGAGATTTTGGACAAGTCCGTTTGGGTGATGATCAACCCTATAAAATTGCTGGAATGGGTAACGTTCTTGTAAAACAATATAATGGAAACCAATGGCTATTAAAGGAGGTGAAGGTTATGTGACAACTTTCACAGATAAAACTTGGAAGGTCACCAAAGGAGCCCTGGTGATACAAAAAGGAGAAAAGGTTGGTACATTGTATTTATGCAATTGTATTTATAACTTTATTAATGCTTTAACTTCCAAAGGAGCAGATGCAGCATTATGGCATCATAGGCTCGAACATGTGAGTGAGAAGGGGATGAAGATTCTTCACTCAAGAAATTTTTTGACGTGTTTGAAGAATGTTGATTTGGATTTCTGTGAGAATTTCATTTATGGAAAACAAAAGAGAGTCAAATTTCTCAGAGCTGGGAAGAAAATAAGAGCGAAAAATTAGATCTTGTGCATACAGATGTATGGGGACCTGCTCAGGTCTGATCTCTCGGTGGCTCTCGTTATTGTTACTTTTATTGATGATGCAACTAGAAATACTTGGATTTATTGTATTCAGAATAAATCTGATGTATTTGATACTTTCAAGAAATGGAAAGCTTTGGTTGAGATTGAGAGAGGAAAGAAGTTGAAGTGTCTCAGATTAGACAATGGAGTTGAATATTGCAACAAAGAGTTTGATACGTACTGTTCAGAGCATGGAAATTGCAGAGAGAAGACAGTTCCAAGAAAACCACAAGAAAATGGTGTGTCAAAAAGGATGAACAAAACAATCATGGAGCGTGCAAGGTGCATGAGATTGCATCTAGGATTGCCTTTACAATTTTGGGCAGCTGTTGTAGATACTATTGTTTATATAATAAACAGAGGGCCTTCAATTTCCTTAGATGGTGGCATTCCTGAGGAGGAATGGACAGGTAAAAAGGTAAACTACTCCTTTTTAAAGCCTTTTGGTTGTGACACCTTTGTCAATATTAATAAATAAAATAGAACAAAGCTTGAGGAAAAATCAAAGAAATGTACCTTTATTGGATATGGTGTTAATTATTTTGGTTATCGCTTATATGATTATGAAAATCACATAATCATTAGGAGAAGAGATGTAATATTCAATTAAAAGGTCTTGTATAAGAATTAGTTGCAGGAAAAGAAATGGGAAAAAGAAAACAAAGAATACACAGTTCTTGATGAGATCACAGAAAAGGTAAAGGCACCTGAAAATAATAATAATCAATAGCCACAACAATAGCAAACACCACAATAGCAACAGGCACCTAAAACACCTGAAACTCGTGTGATAAGATCAACCAGGATAAGTGGACCCCCTGAACGCACTATCCTTCATTATATTATTTATTATTGACTGATTCTGGTGAACCTGAATGTTATGAAGAAGAAATGCAGGTTGAAACCAGGAAGAAGTGGGAGCTAGCCATGAAAGAAGAGATGGACTCCTTAATGCATACCCAGACTTGGGACTTAGTTAGGTTGCCTGCAGGTAAAACTACATTACAAAATAAATGGGTTTATAGGCTGAAGAAAGAAGATGGAGGAAAAAAAAGGTACAAATCTAGACTTGTGGTGAAGGGGTTTTCACAGAAGAAAGGTATTGATTTTGATGAAATATTTCTCCTATTTTTAAGATGACTTCAATCAAAACTATTTTAATTCTTGTAGCAGTGAAATATTTTCATCTTGAACAGTTAGATGTAAAGACAACATTTCTCTATGGTGATCTGGAGAAACAGATCTATATGTAGAAACTAGAAGGATATGAGGTCAAAGAAATTAGTGTGCTAGCTAAAGAAGACCTTCTATGGATTAAAACAGGCTCCAAGGCAATGGTATCTAAAATTTCACAGGTTTATGTCTCAACAAGGTTATACTAGATGTCACTTTGATCATTGTGTTTATCTAAAAAAGAAAAATTATGGCAACTATATTATATTGTTATTGTATGTAGATGAAATGCTTGTTGCAGGGTCTAACATGCAACAAATAAATGTGCTCAAAAGAACATTGGAAAATTCATTTGAAATGAAGGATTTGGGAGTTGCAAAACAAATCCTTGGTATGAGAATAACTAGAGACAGGAAAAATCGCAAATTAACACTGTCTCAAAATGAGTACATACAAAAGGTGTTGTAAATATTTAATATGCAGAATGAAAATGTTGTGAAACCAACTCCAAAAATAGAAGAAAAGAGATATCAACGCCTTAGAAATAAGCCACTTCTAGGGGGAAACCTCCAATAAATTATATTAATGAACAATTCTTGGATGATACAAATTACAAAACCTACTTTCTATATATAGGAGTCCATGGGGCCATAATGTAATCCTAGTGGGGCCACAATGTAATCCTATCCGACCTAACAATAATAATTTAAGGGCACAATAATAACAATATGGGGGTTACAGTGGTACAATAATAACAATAAGGGGTTTACACTAACAACAATAAGGGACTATACTAGTAATATAGGGACCTAACATGCCCCTCTCCTTCAAAAAAGTGTTGTCCTCAACGCTTAAGTATCTCTGGGTGCTTCTGTATAAAATTCTCATCCTCCCATGTAGAATCTTCAGTCGGTAAGATCTTCCAATTGATGAGATACTCTAAAATTTATCGATTCCGTAGTTGTCGAGTTCTTGTTTTCGTGACCACTTAAGGTTACAATATGATTTTTCCTTCCTCATCAATTTCTGGAAATATTGTTTGAACTGGAATATTTTCACCTATAACCTTCTTTAAGCATGAAACATGGAAAATTGGATGCACTCGTGAAGAATCAGAAAGCTCCAATTTGTATGCCATAGTACCAACCTTTTACAGCACCTTGTAAGGACCCACGGGGGT